>CAJQZJ010004856.1:9256883-9269396 GCA_907164525.1 Lophiomys imhausi | reverse complement strand
TGTGTGTGTGTGTGTGTGTGTGTGTGTGTGTGTGTGTGTGTGTGTGTATATATATATACAAACAAACAAGCCAAAAACAAATAGACCAAAAATCTCAAGTTTCTTCCCACATATGAATTCTTTCTGAGAATATTTGTCTTCGTCCTGTTTCTTTTAGTTATGGATATACTTTGTGTCTTAAACACATGCTTCTCCCTCTTTCATATAATCATCAGAAATATACTAGCCTGCTTCATTGCATTTATGAATTTTCTTTCCTCATTTAGTGTGTATGTTTATGCTAATTTATAACACCGTATTATTTATTATGCTAAACAGGTCATGTCTGTTCCTAGGTCATTTTGCCTATTTGTTCTGAATGTAATTTTTATAGATTAAAAGAAATAGCTTCTAGAGAGTTTTTTATGCCGAATCTCAAACTGTCATAGAGCTGAAGAATAGCAATATTTCCTTTTCAGCCAAGTTCACATTAAAATCTAGGCATGTAAAACATACTATGCCATAATTTTATAAATTACATCAGATTGGAGTTGATTAGGATCATCCAGATAGTGCAATTTAAAGTATTTTATTATAGAAAGCTATTAGAAATATCATAATCCAGAAAAAAATATAACAGATAAAGGAATTAAATTTTAAAAATTTCCTGACAGAGTAAGAAAGGTTTAATGGCTAGAGTTCAGAACATTGAAAGAGATGTGGCCTGAATTATGTCTTGATGATGTAAGAGGTAAAGGGTTTAGATTTAATTAATATGTCTTGTTTTCTAAAGCTAATCCCCTCATTATCTGTCGAAAGCTCAATTGTATGAAGAGAGTATTTAATACCATCATAGTAAAGATTATAATTAAGAATACATATTGTTCATTGTAAATGGAAAAGTAGATGTCAAATGTGTTTACATGAATGATAGAAATAGTCCTATTTTCATACCTGGGTCTAAGAAAAAACAAGTTTTTAAATATTGTGCTTCTTTCTTCAAGTGTGAGTCTATAAATTAAAGGAATAGCTTGTTCTTAGCCTAATGAGAACAATCTTTCCAAACCTATTGCAGAACATTTTAAAATCTCAGAACAAATAAGCAACATGCCTCTGGAAGAAGCCCAAGCTCTGCAGCTATGAAAGGCTTTTGCTAGTATTGTTACTATTCCATTGGATTCAATTTACATCACTTTGACTATCACTTATAATGACACTTTGTGTTTTATATTGTGCAGCAGAAAGAAAAATGAGAGAACAGTGATTCTGCTGATTTTTATTTTAAATGTTGAAGCGTTTCTGTCTTCAAACTTTCCTTTCCTTTGTGTATAAGATATTTTGAATACAGTACTTGCGTGTAACATTAACCCTTTTGTCAGACGGAGCAAGTTAAATAGAATCCTTGTCTCCCTTTTTTAGATTAATATTAAATTGCTAATAGAAATGTTAACACAGTTCTATCTTTCTCTGCCCTCCTCATTCTTCTTTTATTTAGTTATGTTTTAGTCAAAAGCACATTCACTCTATATTTTAACAATATTACACTGAATTTTATATTGAAACACTTTTAATTTCTTTCTTTTACATGTTGCTACAGTTGTTTTCTGAACTTTGTCCTCCAAATTCTTAATAGCATGAACACACATGCAGGTATCCTAATGTTTCCAGCATGTATTTACCTTTTTATTAACTTCTGAAGATTTTAGCTTATAAAGGAATTAGACATAATGAGAGAATGTTCACACTATGTGGAAAGATAAGTAGTAAAAGCCATGTTACACAGGATAAAAGTAAGGACTTCTGTAATTGAAAAATGATATTATTTGATTTAGAAAACTAGAAAATTAATAATTACTCATCTGAATTAAATATTTTTCCAAAATTATTCAACTTCTTTTAACTAAATAGGCAATTAGCATTTAAAGTTATCATCTTATAATACTGAAATAACTGCTCAGAGTAAACAGTCAATACAAAGGGGTAGGTGTGTGTGTGTGTGTGTGTGTGTGTGTGTGTGGTGTATGTGTGTGTTTGTGTGTGAGCATGCATGTAGGAAATGGAATGTGAACAAAATAGAGCTAAGAAGAATTAGAAAGCAGAAACAAATATTGTCAGAAAAAATGTTATTTTCAAAAAATTTCAGGAAATTTTATAATTCTTATAAAGGGAGCATTATTTAAAGAATTGAAATATTAAAAAAATAAAATAGTTACTGAGTTATACTGAAAAAATAAAAAATAAAACAGTAATAGATTTATAATATAATTCATGTTCAAATATTGGTATGAAAGTGTCATACAATATATTTCAATGAGTATCATAGGAAAACATTTTCCTTGAATTGAGAATTACCAATGAAATATTTTAGGGACTGATGTTGTTTTGAGTGATTAGTGATACAGAGCTTATGGATGACCATGTTCTAAAGACTCCTGCCTTTTCAAGATGTATTCTTTCCTTTTCTGAGGTTGTGATAAAATACCATGAGCAAAATAACTTAGAGGTAGAAAGACTTTAATTTGCCTTGTTTTCAGAATGATACAGTTCTCAGTTCAGGATAGGTAGGACAAGAGTCAAGAAAAACCTAGAGGAAGGAAGAGGAATATGGCTGATGATTTTTAAAAAATGTTTATTACTTCAATTTACATCTCCATCATAGTCCCCTCTCTCCACCCCTCCCTCCCAGGCCCATCCTCTCAGCCCCCCACCCTGTCCCCCTTTTCCCTACTCCTCTAGTGTGGTGTGCCTACATATCAGCCCTCTTCAGATCAGCAGTCATATGAAGGCTAAGAGCTTCCTCTTGCACTGGGAGCCTACATGGCAGCTCCACTAGGGCGAAGTATCCCATTAACAAGTAACAAAATCTATGTTTCTATTCCTTTCAGTCTGTTGGTTGTAGGATGGTTATCCTGTATTATATGGCTAAAATCCTATTATAACTGAATAGAAGCCATGTACATCTTTCTGGATCTAGGTTAACTCACCCAGGATGAGCTTTTCTCATCCATTTTGCAGAAAATTGCATGATTTCCTTGTTTCTGATGGCTGAGTAGTATTCTGTTGGGTAAATCTATTTTTAAATCCATTCTTAAGTTGAGGGACATCTGAGTTGTTTCCAATTTCTAACTATTACAAATAAAGCTGCAATGATCATAGATGAGTATATGACTTTGTGGTTTGGAGAGGAATCATTTGGATGTATACCCAGAAGTGGTATGTCTGGGTCTTGACATAGGGCTATTCCATGTTTTCTAAGGTATCATCAGACTGATTTCTGTAGTGGTTGTACAAGTCTGCACTCCCACCAGCAATGAAGTAGTGTTCCCCTTTCTCTGCATTCTTGCCTGCATGTGCTATCCTTTGAGGTTTTGATCTCAGTCATTCTGAGAGGTGTGAGATGAAATTTCAGAGTCATCTTAAGTTGCATTTCTCTGATGACTAAGGATGTTGAGCATCTCTTCAAGTGTCTCTTGGCCATTAAAGTTTCCTCTTTTGTGAATTCTCAGTTTAGCTCTGTACTCAATTTATGTTTTGATTGGATTATTTGGTTTCTTGGTGTTTAGTTTCTTGAGTTATTTATAAATTTATGTATTATCTTTATTCACACATAAGAATCAAAGGCAGTGGTAACAGCAAGTAGAGCAAGGCTACAAACACTCAAAGCCAGTTCCCAGTGAATTACTTCCCTCAGCATGGTTCCATGACCAAAGAGTTTCATATCCACCCTAACAAGCAACTCCAAATGGAATCAAGTATTGAAATACATAAGTTGATGGGAGACTCTTCTCATTAAATTCACTATAACAGATCTACAAATCCAACATAATTAAAATTCTTCTCTTTGAGAGTAAAAAAAATGATGAAATATTTTTATTTCATATATTGAGAACTAATTTCTTTTTATTGGTGACACACTATCTTTTGAGTATCTGTTTTTAATGTTTTTATGATATTAGATTGTTATTTTCATTATTAAAATAAACCCATAATTAAAGAAATTACTGAATTATGGTCCATTTTCCATGTGTGCTTTTATGTAAATTATTACTATATCATATATTCTATGTGAGGAAGGTAACTGTCAAAACTACACTCTAAAATCCTTGGTATATAATTAGAAATGCTGTTAAATGTTGAATGAGTGGATTTTTCAAAATTTCTGCATCAAAAATTTCAGTTTATGTATATGTAGTGTGTACATATAGATACATACAAAAAGATTAAAAATTAACTGATATGTATACTGTTTTTATTTGTTACTGTCAGAGAAAAAGTCAATATGTTTTTAAAGAAAATGTGGCATAAATCCCACACAGTTTTATTCACTAGAGTCATTTTAACAAAATATAGGAAAAGGAAAAATCAAAAATTTTATAATATTAAAATATTTTAAAAGTACAAAATCACAATTAAAAAGTCAGAAGATTTTAGTACTGTAAAATTATTTAACATATATCCTCAATATTGTAGTTAATTTAAGTTCACAAATTAAAATCATAAACTATCTGATATTTCAATTACTGATCAATTCAAAATTTTCATGAGATTAGAATAAACTGTATGGATATGACTAATTAGTGTGTTCTACTATTATGTAAAAAATATTTGAAACTATACTTAGCTTCTATTTGTAATATTATTGTAAAATATAAAATATATTCTGAACTTGCATCTTGACATGTGATTCATTTTGAAATGGAAGTTATATATTCAATAGCTGTACTAGAATCAAGAATTTCTAATGATAAAAAGACTTCTTGGCAAGCTATTGCTCCTGTTAAGTGGAGAAAGTAATGTTTTTGACATCTGTAATTTAAGTAATTTGTAACAGAACACATTATTTAGGCAGCTGTGGATTCCACTATTTCACAATTAAGATTATAATCTATTGATCAATTTATAGACCTAAATATACTATTCTTTAAAAATAATAAGAAAAAGACAGTATAATCATTAAATATAATTAAAACAGTAGTTTATGGGAATCATCTATCTCCCTTCCAATTGTTTGGTGAAGTTACTGGAGCACACAGCCAAACAGCTAACAACTTGTTTAGTTTTATTTATGGGAATAATGAAAGTTTGTTAATGACAATGTGCAAAAATACAAAATAGAATTTAATGTACTGTGAAATGTAAGTTTTTGTTAAAAGAAAAATGAGTACAATAAAATTTCATGCCTTCTAATTAATATTACATCATGCATTAGCAACAATTAAATCATTTTAGTGAAATGAATCTATGAACCAATTATGTACCATCAAAAATGACATAAAATATTTAATATTGACTAAGTGTAGCATATGAAATTAAACCAATTTTGATACTATTCAAACGTTTTCCATAAAATCACAGATAAAAGAAATATTCACATCATCTTAGGACCAAGGATTACTATGTTCCGTTTTTAAATATGTAATTGTTACTATTTCTTAAATCCTGAGTATTGAAGGCAAGGTGCATGACTCCAAACATCATTTAGCTTAAATATAGAGAAATACAGAGTACATAATACCATTATGATGCATATTTTGATAAAGGGCATTAGAACTACACAATTTAATTTATGTCAACATTGCTAAATATGTACCTTTATTTTCTTCAAACTATATGCATGTAAATATAAGAAAGAACAAAAAATAAGTTATACTGTTGATAGATAAATTGAAATAAATAAAATGTATAGAAATATCATATTATTATTAAATAATATTCAGCATGTCATAAAGTCTTAACTTTCTGTGATTTTGTGTATCAAAAATTTTCCTCTTACATTCATTTTTTACTTTTGTCTAGTTGAATTTATTAAAAAAACTATTAATATTATGATAGTGTATATAACTCCATAATAGAATATAACTTTCATTTTGTTTCTATTCAACATTGAAATTTGAATAAATAAAACTAGCTATTTTATATTATCATGTTCAATGTAACTTACAAACAATTTTTAACAAGACTGCATATCACATATATTTCTATTACTTTTCAGTTTCAGTTCAGGTGGAAACTTCATTGTTACAGTGAGTAGTGGTGAATACAGAGACTCACAATTTTTCACCTTCTATGAAGAAGTGACTGTGGTTTTGGTCTAAAGACCTGAAACTCAGAAATATGTGATGAAAATATTGGAACAAAGAAAATACCTTATCCAAGTTTCACAGACTGAAAAAACAAGGAAAGGAAATAATATAACAACCAGAGCACAGGGTTTTGTGGTATGTAGCTATTTAGTCGATATTGAAACACTATCTTCTCTGGCACTAAGGGTCATATCACTCAAAAAGCTCACATAATTGGTGGGATTCATTAAGCTCAAACAATTTGCAAATTACTTCTCTGAAGTTACAAAATCAATAAATTAATTCTGTGGTAAAGGATAATTTTCAATAAGACACTTTGTCCTAGTGTTGCTGCCCCAGTGCATGAGGAAGGTCTTAGCCTTCATATGACTTCTGAATTGGGGCAGGGGACTGATATGCAGGGACACTTCACTCCAGAGGAGTGAGATGGAAGGGATAGGGGGTAGCAGGTGGGAAGGCAGGACTGGGAGTTGTGGAAAGAGGGCACTGTGATGGAGATACAACATGAAGTAATAAATAAACATAAAAAAATTGTAGAGTTGGTGAATATCTTTTTTCAATCTGAAATGGTGCCATTTTGTATTATTGTCAATGTCCTTTGCCTTATAGAATCTTTTAAATTTCATAAGGTCCCATTTATTAATTGTTAATCTTAGTGTTGGAGCTGTTAGTGTACAGTTCAGGAAGTTAACTCTTGTACAAATGCATTCAAGGCTATTCCCCACTTTCTCTTCTATTAGATTTAGTGTATCTGATATGATGTTGAGGTCTTTGATCCATTTGAACTTAACTTTTGTGCACAGTGATAAATATGGATCTATTCTAAGAAGGGGAAATAAAATAAAGTAGATGGAGAGAGGGAATTGGGTGAGACAAGGGGAGGTGAGGGGAACAAGGATGTGGATTAGGTGTAGGAAGTTGGGAGTGGGAGGTGGTAGGTCTGGGTGATAGAAGGGAAACTGATGAGGTGGTCAACTCTGGGACAAGCTGGAGACCTATGATAGGGGAGGCTCCTGGGAGGATATGTTGTTGGCTTAAGCTGAGACTCCTAGCAGCGGGTGATATGGAGACTGAAGTGGCCACCTCCTAAAGCCAGGGAGGACTAACAGTGGAGAGAGGGGGACACCAAGTCACCCACAAAACTTTTGACCCAAAATTTATCCTGCCTACAAGATGTACAGTGATAAAGATAGAACAGATATTGAGGGCATGACCAACCAATGGCTGGATCAACTTGAGACCCTTCCCATGGGAGAGTGTCAACCTAGAGCACTAATGATGATACACTCCTATGCTTGCAGATGGAGTCTAGCATAACTGTCCTCTGAGAGCCTCCACCCAGCAACAGAAACAGATTCTGGGGACCGACTGACAAACATTAGACAGAGACCTGGGAGTCTTGTGAAAGAGTTGAGGGAAGAATAGAGGCATTCAAATTGGACAACAACTATACAGAAAGACCAACAGAGTCAATTAACCTAGGTCCATGGGATCTCACAGAGACCAAAACACCAAAGAGCATGCATGGACTATACCCAGACCCCTTCCACATATGGAGCTGATGAAAAGCTTGATCTTCATGTGTGTCTTCTAGCAATTGGAGCAGGGTAGTCCATGACTTAGAGTCTATTGTCTACTGTTGGATAACTTTCCTTTAGTGGGGCTGCTTAGTACAGCTACAGCTGAAGAGGATGTGTTTAGTACTGATGTGATATGATGTGACATGAGGTGTTGGGTTTGGTAGGATTTTAGCCATATAGTACAGGATAACTCTCCTACAACCAACAGACCAAAGGCAACAGGAACATGGAATTTGTTACTGGTTAGTGGGACACTTTGCCCTAGTGGAGCTGTCATGTAGGCTCCCAGTGCAAGAGGAAGCTCTTAGCCCTCATATGGCTGATGAACTAAGTGGGCAGAGATGTAGAGGCACACCACATTGGAGGAGCAGGATAGCTGAGAGAGGGGGGTAGAGGGAGGAAGGGTGGGACCAAGAAGGGTAGAGGGAGGGGGCTGTTATGGAGACATAACTTGAAGTAATAAACAAACATTTTTTTAAAAAGTGGCAATCATTTTCAGGAATAGGAAAATGATCCCTTCTTTTCTAAAATTCACCTTACTATTTATTTAATTTTTCAAACTAAAAATTTAATATCCTAATAAAAAAAAGAATATGATGAAACTACCACACAGTAAGACGAGCCAAAGGAAAAAAAAGCAGAAAAAGTGCAAAATGCACAAAGAGGGAGAGACACACATTTACACACACAGAAATACCATAAAACCCCAAATCAAACACGATAATATATACAAAGGACTTGTAAGGTAGAAAGTTAAAAATCCTCCTTTATAACATGAGAGAAGAACCTTGAAAGATGCAATTGAGTTTGCTTTATTGGCCATCTACTGCTGGGCAAGCAACTTACTCTAAGACTGGTTGGTTTTCTCAGTGAGACATTGGTGAATAATAATTTTTCATGTGGAAAGCAACTGTTGATTGGAGATAGAATCTATGATAGAAGTGGGGTCATGTGTTCACTTCGTCACTCAGCCCCATCTAGCGCAGACCAATGAACTCCCTGTGCATTCTGCCACAGCCTCTGTGTGTTCCCAGGTTCACCAGCTCTTTTGTATCTATAAAGCTTTGATTCTTTGATATCCTCTATCCCCTTTGGCTCTTATATTCTTTCTGCCTCTTCTGCAGAGTTCCCTGAGCCCCGAGGGGAGAGATTGGGTAGAGACACCCTTTTAGGGTTGTGTTCCAAGTTTCTTCACTCTATGAGTAATTCTGACTGTGGGTCTCTGTATTTGTTCTCATCTGAAGCATCATAGTTTCTCTAGTGAAGGCTGAGCAAAGCACAGATTTCTGAATACAGCAGAATGTCCTCAGGAGTCAATTCGTTGTTATATTCATTTGGCAGAAGAGTAGTATTTGGTTTTCACCTACTTCTTTGGCCTGTATAGACTCAAGAGAGAGTCTTTGAAATTTGAGTAGAGAAAGAATGAGACAAAATTGCCAATACTGTTGCTAAAGCTTGTGACAATTTTACATGCACATTTCCCATGACCATAGACAAGAAATCCAGAATGTATACTTTGCATGCTTTTATATGCCTTATATCTGCTGAAAGTATAGGATTTCTTAGAATTACATTTGAAAGATCCTCTGCTGCAATATTCAGTTACAAAAGAGAGAAGGGAACAAATAATCTTAAAATTAAAAAAAAAACCTTACTATTCATCAGGAGGGTAAAAACAAGCTTTAGTCCATGGCCAGTAACCTATGTTCTACAGACTATGGTGTGATGAGGCCTTTCCTTATGTAAAATAAATCCATCAGGGAATGACAATATAATCAGTGAATCACATTCTTTTCCAATCTGAGTCCTCATATCTACAGGCATGCATCTATACACACAGACACACTAAATAAAATGTAACAAATAGAAAGATCAAATAGAAGAATCAGTTTTGCAATCTGTATATTAAAAACCACTAGTAATTATAGAGCTTTGGTGTAGGTTTGTATGTTATTAGCCTTTTCTCAATGAAAAGACATTTATATTCCATCATCTTTTATTCATTTTACCGTATATATATTTTTTTTCTCTCCCTAAAATCACATGCTATTTTGAGGTTAAATAGAGGTCTTAGGATTGACATTTGTTAATTTAACAAATTTCCAGTATTTCTATTAGTTTGAAATGAGTATATTTATAATCATTTCAATTACTACATCACTGTCAGTTAGTTCTCCACCAATTTTCTGTTTGTTTGTATATATGTGTTTATTTAATAATGGAGGCCACAAGCTCATAATTAAAAAAATCTAGCTGAATGTAATAAATTCTATGTTTAACTAGCAAAGTGTAGAAAATGAAGAAAGCACATTTTTCTTTGAATTTTTAATTAACTTGTGTAAATCATTCAGTAACCAATTATTATGTAGGAATGTAAGAATATAAGAATATACTGGCCAGTGGTAGTGCACATCTTTAATCTCAGCACTTTGGCGGCAAAGGCAAGTGGATCTCTGAATTAGTAGCCAGCATGATCCAAATAGCAAGTTCCAGAATTGTCAGAGCTACTCAGAGAAATCTTGACTCAAAAAATTAAATAAAATAAATAGAAAGAATATAAGAACACACACACACATTGTGCTAAGTATTTTAAAATTATTAGAAGTCATTGGTGAAGAGGAAAACTATTTATAAAAGTGTATTTCCTCCATTTCTTTTTCCTTTTTGCCAAGAATCTATGAAGTTGTTACTTTTTCTCATGGACTCTGGGTTTTAAGTGATCAATCCCCAGTTGGTGGTGCTGTTTGGGGAGGTGATATATCCTTCCTGGAGGGAACAGGTCACTCTTCAGCAGGTTCTGAGACTTCACAGCCCTTCTCAAGCTGCAGTTTTTCCACTTGTCTTTGTACTTGCATTAAAGATGCAGTCTCTGCTCCCTAGACTTGCCACCATGCCTGTGTCTTTCTGCCATGGTTCCCTGCCATCATGGACTTTGATCACTTGGGAACTATAAGTCAAATTAAACTCTTCCACAAGTGCATTAGTCAGGGTGTCTTATTCACAACAATGGAGATCTAGTGGATACATATTCCATGATGTGAAGCAATGGCTAACTTTACTTCATGTCATCGAGCATCAGTGTGTTCCAAGATATATTGAACCTATGACCTTTCTGAGCAGAAGTGATCATGGTTTTGGTGATTTGAAGGAGATTGATGCAAAGGAGTTTTCTTAGGTTCTAAACATGTTCATTAGTAATCAATGTCAGTCTTAAAGATGAGAAGCAGGGCACTATCAATTGATCTGTTAAAAACTGAAAACAAATATGCCTTAATATAGTATTAACTGCTTATACATTAATGAATTTAAAATATATTTTCTATGATATTCAGTTACTTTCCCAGATACTTATCAATAAAATTGTGTGTATAATCTGTGCTAAGAATAGCCACTGTTGAAGATTTTTTAAAGCATTAATATGTATGTGTGCATCAAAGGGAGTGCATGTGCAAATTGGTGCAAGAGCCTGTGGCTGTCAGAAAGAGGTGCTGAATTCCTGAAGACAGACTAGTAGTTGTTTTGTGCACCATCATTCTGACACTTGAACTGAACTCAGATCCTTGGGAAGAGTAACAACCATGCTTAACTCTGGAGTCATTCGTTCTGTGCACCTCTGCTAAGAATACTTTTAGAAAATGCAAGCAATCTTTGCAATTATATAGTCCAAACATCCCATATTCATCAGATAATAATTGCTTTCCTTCCATATCCAGAAGGGAATCACAGAAATTTGTCCTGCACAGGCAAAATGTTACATTCCAGAGAACACAACAATAGTGTTTACACTGGCTTTCGTTCCTTCTTCATAAATCCATAACTTCATAACTTCAGCACAGACTTTTGAGAGGTTTATTTCTGTAAGTAAAAATCAGGAGAGGAAATATCTGGAATGTACAAAGAACTCTAAAATAGATTTTCATTATGCTTATTTCTGTTATTTCATTAGGAATCCATTACTAATTGTGTTGCTGTGGTTGTAGGTTTATATTCAGTAACCTTATCTTTTTCTAAACATTTATTTATTAATTCAAGTTACATCTCTATCACAGCCCTTTCCCTCCTTCCCTCCCTGTCCCACCCACCCACTCTCTACCCCATCTGCCCCATCCTACTCCACCTGTGTGAGGGGTCCCTTATCTTGAAGGCTGAAGTACTTTTCAATTTATCAAATCCATTAAATAACTCCAAAATAAAGAAAAGATATAAGCGAAATAAGCTGAGTTTACAAAGTATGTGAAACCACTTAGAAGATTGCCACTAATTTATACTTATTTTCTATTTAGACTAAACTTCTATGTCTTTAAATAATTTAGATTCTATAATTAGTGAAAACAATCAAAGAAAAATTCTATATGTTATTTTAAAATATAAAAATTTGATTTGATGCATTTTAAACGCAATCGCTTTTGGACTTTCATGGTGCTGTTCAGGTTTCTGCTCACCCCACGGTGTGACAAAAGGTCTAAAGTGATCATATTACTTTGTGTGATGAGCCAAGAAGTATATGAAAAGATCAGAGTCTGGAACACTATCTTTCAAAACAGTTTTGTGGGTCTTAGTTTCTAAGGTACTTACATTTTCTATGAAAATCAATACTCATCCCTTCCAAGATTGTAGTCCAAACCTAGCCATCACTACTTTTACTTCTTTTGGCATCAAATTATTCATGATGATAACTTATGCATATAAATAACTCTCTAGGTGGTCATAATTCCTCTAACCATGTTATCTCTTGATATGGGTGAAAGCATGCTAATGGTGAAAACAAAGTAAAGGACAGAGATACAAATTTGTAGAACAAACAACTTAAAAACTCTTCACACTCACACACACACACACACACACACACACACACACACACACACACACAC
>CAJQZJ010004856.1:9206960-9256873 GCA_907164525.1 Lophiomys imhausi | reverse complement strand
ACACACACACACACACACACACACACACACACACACACACACACACAGAGAGAGAGAGAGACATGACCCAAGAAGTAGCCATCAATAGGCATGCTTACTGATATACATTTCTATCCCCATATAATGTGGTAGCAAGCCCATTTCAACTAACAATTTTTAAAGATTCACTTATTTTATATTATGCCCAATGGATATTTTGCCTGCATGCGTTTCTGTACACCACATGCATGCACTATTACCATACAGGCCAGAAAAGGGCATCAGACAACTGCTGGGACTGTAGTTACAGAAAGCTATGAGCCATCTTTTGGGTGCTAAGAACTGAACCCAAGCAATTTGTAAGAGCATCCATTGCTCTTAAACACTGAGGCACTTTTCTAGCATTCATATTATTTTGAGACTTTTCTTTTAATTTTTCACCTATTTATTATTTGGGGATTTTAAAGCAGACTGTCATATTTTATTTTACATGTGTTGAAACTATGCCCAGCTTGTTTTTGCTGCTGTCCTAACGTATTGTGTATTGGAAATGATAGCAAAACGAACCATTTACTTCCTGGGGCACAGAAAAACCATTTTCAGATGTCCGTAAGATCCACAGAGCTCCCTGCATGAGCAGTGGTGTGATCACTTCAAAAGTTCTGTTAAGGAGTGTGTGTAAGCCAACACAGTTCTCTCAGCAGGCACAGCCTGTGGAGCTCAGACACATTCTGCTGTTATTCATCAGCCAGCCCTTACCTAGCTTTGCCACAGCAGCCCTTCTGCTACTCTACATTTAAGAGAATATCAAATAAAGTCCATATGCATATTTAAATATTTAAGATGCTGTTTGCTACTGCATACCCCTTATGGTATTACAGATGCTTAGCTTTTATGAAGACCAGAATAATATTCTAACTGCAAGTGCCATTTTCTCTCTTGAAAGTACAAAATAATGTGCAAACTTTTAATGTTTGGTAACTGGTGTAGAATATTACATAATATTTAAGACAGTGTGCTTGATTTTAAGAAAGTAACATTGGATATGTTCATGAAAACCTAGAAATAGCTTTTGGTTTATATTCAGTTATAAATGTAACATAAATGTCCAGATACAGCAAAAATTATCTTCTGTTAGAAACCACTAGATTTGTGACAAATTGTATGGCTTCTCCAATATGCTGTTAGAAATTCAATATAAATCCAAATTTACAATGAGCTACATAATTTTTACAAAATTTCTAAATGAGATATCTATATTCCTCTAGTTATTTGATAGTCAACATCATAATTGTGATATGATTAATTGTTTTTGAGGAAACCTGAGAATGGCATATAGAAGTTGTCATCATCAAGTAACATATGGGACTAAAAACATTCTTCAAGAAAAATTAAAATATTAATTTTATAAACATAAATTAATACTACCCTCTTGATATATTAAGGTGCTACACAGCTATCATTCAAATGATTTTTAACATCTTGCTGCTATGTTTCTCATGGAAATGAGAAAGGAGGACTTGTTTCTCAAAAATATTCCTCCAAATTTTGATGAAACAAAGGTGATAGTCTAATAGCAGAGATAATAACAATCTGCTGAAAGTAATGAAAACTCCAGACGACATCAAGGTAAGAAAAGGAATATCGATTGTGTTGCTCCCAACTGAATGTTTTATTTAAATAATTTGTAGCCTTTGAATTGTAAATTATGAAGTATAAAAAAGCCATTGCTCTATCATTATTCTTTGTAATCAAACCTAAAATACATTTGTTTAAATAAATATATACCATGCCAATTTGAAAATATATTGATCAGTTTATAAAAATTGGAACAACATATTTAAAATATTTACTCTAGTTTTGGTTTCATTTTTTTTCTTTGAAATCAAGAGTTAAAACTTCAAATTCTCTCTCTATAATACTTGAAACCTCAGGTTGTATGGTTCATTTTTCTCATTTAAAGGTGTGAATATAAGTGCTGTACATGACTTAGCCTTCTTTACAATCTTGACACCACTCTCAGAAGTGGCTGTCTTTCCAAATCAGCTCTTAATATTGGCTGTGGTGACCTGAACTGATATTGATTTAGCCACGATTAGATGAAGAAGACTTCTATTATCCACTGTCTCTTCCATTACTATGAGGCTTCAAAATATTTTCTACAATAGATGACAAAATGATCTCACTTTCTAAAGAGCCGTTTAACTAGACAAACAATTTTAGACAAAATGCTGTAAGAAATTAATACTTAGTCTATCGTTGAATGAGATAAAAACATGAAATAGCAACTGATCCTTGATCTGGGCTAACAATACATTCTTAGACCACAGTATTTATGCTACTAATGACATAAAAATATTGTTTGTATTTTATAAAAGATTCCAAGCAAAGATATGTACATGTAATCATTAATATAATATCCATAAAGTTAGTCTATGTAATCTAATGCATGTGTTATAGAGCACTTATTGGTTTATGTTGTTTCAATTTAAATTTGCAAATTACCTAGTTTGCTGTATAATTAGTTCTCTTGTCCTTCTGAATAGTTCTAAAAACCACGCAGCACATGACCGAGGAAACAGTTCATCATCCCAAAGTATTCAACTGATGTTCTACATTTTTGCCTTTTCCAGAGTCACAAATAAGTAGGGCATTAAGCATGGCTTTTCTAAGTCTGAATTTTCCCTTGTGCTGTGGACTTGAGAGCCTTTCATGCAGTAGCTTTGTAAATCTTTCCTGGATGCATAACAGTTGTTGTTGTTGTTGTTATTACTATTAGTATTACTATTAATTTACCAATTAAGATGTATTTCAGTCCTCCTTATACTATGATAACAGTAATACCCTATGCATTGATGTCCAGGTTTTTCTTATCATGAGAATTTATGAATATTCACAATTTTTCTATAAAATATTAGTTTGAACTCAAGTTGTATGAACAACTAAAATAAATTTAATTTTCACATAATTAAATCTTTAATTTATAAGGAGCTTCCATAAACTTGTGCAGGTATAATATGTCTTTCTATATTTTCACATGGAAGAATGTGTGTTCATGTCCTATTAACAAAAGGAGATTTCTCTCTTCTGTATTCTTACTAGTTTTTTTTTTTTCCAGCCATCTTATAAGTGTGTAATGGGATGGGAATGTTTCTTTGTTTTCCTACTAAATGATGTCAATGAGAATTGTTTTCCATGTGTCAACTTTGGAAAGGAGTCAATCCAAATATGTAACACACTTTTAAAAACAGGTTGCTAACATCACACATTAAAAGTTTTTCTTTCCCTTTTTGTTCAAATGCTTATATTTCATTTTAAAAATGTAAATGGAAATATTAATTAGAAAAATCATATAAAGTAAATTAAACAGAGAAGTATAAACATCATACATGGGCAGAGAAACTCAAGTCAATGTCAAAAATAGGACATGTTTATTTTCCTTTACAGTTTCTTAGATGGTAGCATATGTGTTTCATAGGCAGTTTCCACTGCGAATCAAGAGAATAGAAAACACCCCCAGAACCCATTAAGTTCCCAGATAAAATCCACACACCACTGTACAAAGCCAGCTGCAGCTGGGCCTGCTCTTGGCATCCCATAGTTCTTTCAGGCAAATACCCAGAGTAATCTCTAATAATTGCCAGTATATTTAAAGTTGTTATGCAGATTGCCTTTAATATACCTGTGCCTGCCATCTGCTCTACCTCTAGGGGAAGAGGCACTGAATATTTTGGGAATACTTTTTCATAAGCAATAATGTTTTATGGTTCATAAAATAGGAATGAAGTAAACCCTTTTAATTTTAATTATGTTTGAGACAATCAAATTATTACAGTTCTAGGAGAAATAACCTAATGTGTCTTTGGGGAGTTCAAGGTAGAGAAAAAAGCAAGACATGTAAGCACCCATACCCAACTATAGCACCTTTGAACACATTATACTGGGTATGTGTTTTTTTTCTGAGTTTTGCTATAGAACTAATCTTTTTTTAAATCTATATAACATCAATTGATGACTGAAGGAAGACAGAAGTTCCAACATATTAGGCAGATGTCAAAAACATTTAAACAGCTGTTGGAATAGTTCAGATTGTCATCAGAACTGACCTTAAAGCAAGTTT
Organism: Lophiomys imhausi; assembly: GCA_907164525.1. Classification (NCBI taxonomy): domain Eukaryota; kingdom Metazoa; phylum Chordata; class Mammalia; order Rodentia; family Muridae; genus Lophiomys; species Lophiomys imhausi. The sequence continues at coordinate 9,252,774 of CAJQZJ010004856.1, read as the reverse complement.
AGTTTTTAAATATTATTTTTAAAAAGCAAAAAAAAAAAAACCCCACACAGTGCCATTATGCAGCTGTCTGAAATGTTAAATGAAAGAATGAACATCTGTTTAGCAGTTCTTCAAACATTAATGTTTTGGAGAGAAATTCTGTTGTCTTAGATCTTTAAGAACATCTGAGGCCCATATAGCTTCAACACCTGTGAAGGTTCCTCTCAGAAAACTGATGCTGCCACTTCAAAGCCCTGCTATTGTTCTTTGCCAAATATATACCACCAAACAACAAAAAATTATGAATACTCTTTATGATGTGTAAGATCATCTTGCATTATCTATTTTAGGGGAAAAGAAAGTCTTGCATTAATTATAGATTTGTGCACAGAAAATACATACTATCTTATTTTTGACTAAACACTCTTAACACAGAACAGTTTGATATCAAACAGTTCATAAACCATTTTTGCATATATGAATTTACAAAATTTGCTTATGTGTAAAAAACTTGTTTTTCAGAATCAGTGTGAATATGATGCCATACCATTAGAATACAACACTTGATGATTCTCCTTTTAGCATTAATGAAGTCATTTCCCTCAGAATTACAAAAGAATCTCATAGAGATAAGTATTCATAATGGAATAATGTTGCTAATTTACATATATAAATAAAGTGCTTAAAATATCTATTCCATAGTGAATATGATATTGATCACTGACTTTCAATTGTAGTTTCTTAGTGAAAATATCAGCGGGAGTTTTCAATTCGAGTTAACTATATTGTGCCCCAGTGCGATGAACTTCACATATAGTCTCTTTAAGTCCTGACCTTGGCATCCATGGCTTTGAATGTTCCCACAGATGTATAATATGTATCTAAGTTTAAGAACCATCTGTATAAAATTTAAACAAAATATCAGAAATTATCAGACAGACCTACTTTGTATTGATTTTCCTATGTTCAGAACCTACTGGAAGCATTTTAAAACATAAATACCAGTTTTCTTTTATTCTTTTGGGTACCAGTTTATGTTCAGCTAACATACCATTTTATAACTACATATGTACAACTTTTACTAAAGTTCAAATGTCAACTGTATCCTATTAGTTAACAAAGTCTCATAAAAATATTTATCAGATAACATCACTAGAAACTCCACATTTACATATAACTACAAGATGACTAGAGTGAGTGTGGAAACTACATGAATTTCAAAGTGTGTACTGGAATCATACCTGTATTTCACCTGTGTACTGTCATATATGTTCAATAATATTACTGCACTACTGATGGAATTTAATTTTCAAAACATACATTGAAATACTTAGCTGTGTACAGGGCCTATCTATGAATGCATAACATATTAAAATGAATATTAATGAAAGAAGGTTAGTTTGTGGATAAGTTTTCATATTTATCTTATATATTAAGAAAATGCTATAGTTATTTGAAGACGGTATTAGATACAATATTTGAATTTCAAAATAATTAAAACCTTGAAAATTTTAAATTGTAAAACTTGAAGGTTATATTAGTTTGAAATTTTGAGTATCAGTAAACTCTGACAGTTTTATCATGGTTGATATTAAAATATCATGCAGGCAATATATTTTAAAACAGCAAAGGTAAACCTAAAATTTCATCTCCCCCTTTTTTTGGCATGGATAAAAAGGTTTGTTCTATCCACATTAATAAGAACAAAGTGTTGTCTTCTATATGAGGTATTAGAAAATTTTGATAATTTTTGAATGTACTTTAAATACTAGGCTAGTGAGTCGAGGAACACTGTATATTCCTAAGTAAGGATAACATTGTATTAGTACTTTACAAGATGCTAATGGAAACACAAATATGTAATATCACTATTTGTTATTTTGGAATCCGTCTAATAAAGAGAGCGTAAACATACAAAATGAACTCATTATACACAGTGTTTTGCTTCTATTTAAAAATATTTTTGCTTAAAAGACATTTATGACAACACTGTATACATATAAGCATGGATTATGTTTATAGTAAGGGATAACATGGTGGTAGATATTTAGAACCTGTTAATTTTCTGCATGAATGTTTTGAATCCTTGATTACTAAATGACTACTTATTTCTATGTTGTTTTCCTATATGCACTGCAACTAAAACTGTTCTACAATTTAAAAATAAAAGTTTTGAAAACTGTTAAATATAAAAATAATTTTTATAATTTTATTTAAGATAAATCTACATACACCTATATATTTTCAGAAAACTAATTGTCTGGTGCTGGAGAAGTTGCTCAGTGGTTAAGAACACTATTTTTCCTTTCAGAGGAACTGGGTTCAGTTCCCAGCACTCACTTGGTGGTTGAAGCCCATTTATAACTCCAATTACAGGGATCCCATGCACTGTCCTGACTCAATGGTCACCAGGCAGAAAAGTGATGGTAATTCACACATGGAACCAAAGTACTTTTACCTACATACAGAATAAAAGATATATATGATTTGAAAATTTAAAAACTACAGTACTCTTTATTGAAGAAAATATAAGCCTGTAAGATTTATCAGAAAGCACAATGACTTTCTTTTCTCTGAGTTTCTGCTTATACCAAAATTCTCTCAACAGACTATATGCAGTCCAAAGATGGATCAGATTTAAATGCAGGTAAGTTGATGTTGAGGGAAGGTCTTATATCATTGCTTCTGATACATTGAATTCAATGCTGAGATCTGGTTATCGTCCCTTCCGAGGCATTCTCTTGATTGGTTAATAAAAGTCGCTTATGCCCAAGAGTGTAGGAAGGCGGTACTTCCTGAGATTAGACAGGAACCCTGAGCACACACAGAGATTCTCTTTCTTTCTGCCTGGACAAAAAAGGAGATAGATGTCTTGAGAACACCGTAGGGTAATAGCAGGCACATGGTAGTTTGGAATTAGGTGATCGGCTTTAACTTAGAGTAGCTAATTTAGAGTCTACCCAGCTAAGGGATAAGCGTTAAAACATTAAAAGGTCTTGGTGTATTTCATTATTGGGGAAAAGAGTGTGGTGGCTTCTAGGTCCTCAGTCCAAGCAGTCCCAGACCGTCTGACTTCCAGACTCCCAAACTCCCCTCGAAACCAGGCAAAGCTTCCATCAAGCTGCTGGTAATTCTACTGGCCTAATATAACAACTTATATTAATTGACAGAGTTTAGGTTACAGGTGGTGTAGGCCACCCTTGGTCCTGGGGCTCTTTTCCCCAGGATAAATCAGGCAACCGGTTAAGGCATATGGGCCAGGCTGCCCACTCCTCTTCCAAGCTGTCACCTACAACCCCCCACCACCCCCCCCCCCCCCCCACTTTATCTTACAGTTTTTAGTTACTAATAACTACAATAATTAATTAAATTGCTGTTTCAAGTTGATGGCCTGATTCTGGCGAGACAAAGTGGGCAAGCCCTTCTTACTTCCTGCTGCACAATTCAATTTAGTCTGTGAGATATGATTGGCCAAAAGGCTAACGATGACACTCCAACAGTCTTGCGAGATATTTGGGACTGTCTAGGCAGCAATTGTCATTTTTCTTTTTGGAAGCTACTCTTCTGTACTTCCTGCTCACTGAAGTAATAACTTTATCCCTTCAAATGTCTTTGATGGAACTTCAGTTGAACTTGAGTTGTTTAGGATTTAGGAAGATATTTTAAAATCTAAATAAAATCCTTAGGTTTGTAAATATAGGATATGATAGAAAATATTTAGGTTCAAAACTTTAGACACACCTGGTAAGATAATAGAATGTTAAAGTCAGGGGCCAGATACATATGGACTGGACATTGGGAATGTATGCTAAGCCATATAACCCTCATAATTGTGGCCTATTTGTTTCTGTTGTTTTGTATTGTATTTATTGTTATAGGAGAGAGAACCATTTGTCGGACTGAAGGGGGGAGCTGTTGGGGGGAAAAGATCTACCTTAGACTAAAGTGAAAAAAAAAGATAGAGGGTGGGGGCGTTGGAGAGAAGAGGGTGGAAGGGTGGGACAGGAGGGGGGAGTAGGGAAGGGATTGTGACTGAGATGTAACTTGAAGAAATAAAAAATAAATTATAAAAAAATATTTGTATACTTCCGTAGCAAAAAAATAAAAAATTAGAGATCATAAAAAAAACTTTAGACACACCAAGATAATGTTTTCCTTCTTCAAGAATGCCTGATACAAGTAGGCTAAACATTATGTGTGTAACTTTTATATATGATTTTCTTGTTTATTTCAAATTTGTTCTTACTGTTTTTGCTATATGAGTTAAAAATTAGTCCTTTTACTAGACAAAAGGAGGAAATTGAGGGGGTGATGTTAGGCATTCTAAATGTTAATTAGCCTGCTCCCAGAAGCTGGCTTGCTGTACATCAAATAATGCTGGGTTAACTTGCTTTCTAATCATTGTCTCAGATTGGCTTCAATGATGTGTCAAGGCCTATGACTGAGCAGAGAAACAGGTAGGTGGGGCAAAGGTTCACAGGCTTTTGGGGCAGACAGAGGATCTTTGGTAGAAGAAGCCAGAGGAGCAGGAAGGAAGGAGGAAGACATGGTGGGACAGATGGAGGAAGATGATTCTTCATGGTCAGGAGCATCGGCATAACATGGAAAATAATAGCCCAGGGGAATATATATATTAAGAACTAGTTTAGGTGAGCCAAGATTGATCAATCCAGACTAAGGTTTGTTAAAAAAAAAAAATTACTGAGATCATTAATTTGCACTAGTTTCTCAGAAAAAGGAAACAATTTTATCAATAAAAGCTTGATATTGATATTGATTTCCTGGTCATTTTACACAATACTTGTATTTAATAATGATTTTTAATTGTTGCTGATAAACTTTTAAGGCTGATTAATGTAACAGTTTTTATTTATCAAATTTATATTTATTAAAACTTAACAATTACCTAACAATTGTCTATAAAATTCTTAAATCCTAAACCCAAACCCTAAGTCTGAAACCTAGCACCTAAAACTTCTTAGTAGCTATAATACAAGCATTTAACACTAACCTAAGTTTCAAAAGGGTATTTTTCTCTGAGTGTGAGTCCTGATGGATGGCTGTTCTTCATACAATTTTTCAGTCTTAAAGTCTCTTAAAGTCTCTGAATTTCATTAGTCAGATCCCAAGACAGTTTATCAAGCAGGAATCGCCTTCATGGTTTTAGAGATCAGTTATTTAACATATGAAAGTCTCCCCCGAGGCTCACCTATTCAGATGCTTATGGCCTGCAAAGGCCCAAAGTCTAAGCATTCCAGAATCTCAGGGAGAATCTGTCTCATCCTCAGACCAGAAATGGTCAACATCAGAGGGTAAAGTTTTCCTATGAGATTGAAGTGAGTTCTCTGCCAGATGAGGAGGAGGTAAAACAGAAAGAGGAGCCCATCTCTGTCTACATGAGTCTTGGTTTAAATATCTTCAGCAGTGTTATTCATGTTATGCCCCTAGGCTCAGTCTTTTCAAGAGCTTTTTGCAGAGGGGCGTGAATTGACAGGCAGTCCAGAGACCTCCAGAGACCAAGATCTGAGGGTGTAAGCCTCAAGGGGCATGTCCTGCCCCTAGCCCTATTATCAAAGAGGTCCTTGGTCCTTGAAGAGCTCCCAAGGATATGTTACTTCAGAAGTAAATCTTTTATCTTAAAGTCCAGGCTTATTCCAAGTTCCCTATGCTATTATATGCTAACACTAAACCTACCACAGATTAACTTTAAATTCAAATAACTTTAAAGCTAAAGTTACAAACATAGGTATTTATACTTTATTTTATTTAGTGATAAATCACACATTCGATTCCTAAAATTTTCTTTAAAATTTCCTTTATAATTATAGGCTTATATAATTAATTAGTTACAAGTTTCTAAAACTTAGATCTCTAAATTAACTATCCTTAAATTACATATAAAATTAATAACTAGTATAAAATAAAATGTAAAATTAATGACAACAAAAAATTACCATGTTGAAATTTTGTTTCATTTGCTTAATAAAATGAAATGTTTTGACATATTTACCAATAACTTCTTGTCTAAAATTTCCACTCATGTGAATACTCAGGTAAAATTTATTGTCACGTACACACACACACCCTCCTATGCATATGAATTTAGATGGATTCTTAATTTTTTTATGTTTATTTATTTCTTCAAGTTACATCTCAATCATAGTCCCCTCCCTCCTTCCTCCCCCTCCTGGTTCCACCCTCCTACCCTCGCACCCCTCACCCTCCTACCTGTTTTGTTTTGTTTAAGGTATACCTTTTTCCCTCCAACAGCTCCCTCTTTTATTCCAATAAAAGGCTATTTTTATTATAACAATAAATGCAATAAAAACAGTAAGAAAAATTAGACCCAATTATGAAAATTGTAAGGTATAACATACAAACCAATGTCCAGTCCATACACATTTGGCAACTGATATTAATATTCTATTATCTATCTATCTATATCAATGAGTTTAAAGTTCTATACCTAACTCAGTTTCCATCCGAACTTTTATTAACGACTTAAAAACATCTTCTGAGACCTAGGACATCCTCTTAATTTCTAAACAACTTAAAACTTAACTGTGAGACTATTACTATCTAGTCACCAAAAAACACCAGAGACCAGAGAAGGATAAATATATCTGAAATATACAGAAAGTGCAGAGCCAGCAGCTTCCAAAATTAAGAAATAATAGATAACTGGTTGTCTGGACAGTCACCAATTTCTTTCTGTAATGTTGGAGCATCAATCTTCAGCCTTTTGGCCCATTATCTCTGACAAACATTAACTGTAAAGCAGGGATTATGAAGGACTTGCCTGCCCTGTCTTGGCAGAGCTAGGCTGTTGACTTACCTGCTTCCAAGTTTTGTCCTTTTCGGACAGCAATCTGTCTACAGTTGAAGCAAGAGATTTTTCTTGCCCAGTGACAAGCTTGCCCCTGAGCACAAAAGGACTGAACATCAATTGTTACTATTAACTTGCTTACCCATTTTTCCATTCTTATTTGGTCCCCTAAACAGGTTTCCTACATCCCAAATCAACAAGAAGTAATTTTAAGAGAGCGACGTCCCATCCCCAGAAGGCGGGTGGGTGATTTTCCCCCCTTTGGTCATTTGATGGGATATAGACATTTGTTGTTATTTAGGAGGAGAGGTTACAAGTTATTAAACAGTCTTGTTAAATAGGTTTTGGAAGTTAAACTCAGGGATTTCTCTCTTTTCTCTATCCTTCTTTCTCTCTTATGTGGGGGGGGGGTCTTGAAAAAGTTGGGTATAGGCAGAAGATAGGAATGATAAAGAAAAAGGGATAGATTATTGAATATGTTCTTATATCTTTGTATATTGATACCAAATTAAGATTATATTTGGTTACATCAGTATTGATCTTTGTATATGGATGCAAAATTAAGGTTAACTCTTTTTTAAAGTATTGTACCTATATAATGCTTAAAAAATGCAAGGTGAAGTTTGGGCCATTTGATAGCAACTGTCACAAACTGTTTTGGATAATTAAGAAATGCAAACTAATAGTCATTCAAACATGTCATTTTGTTAGGTACTATCATAGTTTATCACAGATGTTTTCTAAGTTAACCAGAAATCAAGTTGCTAAGAGACAAGCAACATTTGCTCATCCAATTATATGGAGATAAACAGGTGGTCTTCAAAAAAGTCAAGAGATCTGCAGAATATGGCATTCAAAGTTGTTTTCTTAACATTTTTTGATACTGAGACAGGTCAGCTCCTGACAGCACCCCCCATTCTACTCCAAGTAGATGATGAGCATCAAAGAATCTTCATTTGGAGATGGATTCTTAACAATGTTAATAGATTTTTTTTTAATTTGCTGATTATGGAGAATTAATTCTATTAAATTCTGAATTTAAATTTTACAAGTGATTCTTTGCTGGTCTAAGCAATTACACTGTGTCACAATGCTCTATGGTTCTAGCATACATAAAATCTCCATGAGCTCTGAAATCACAGAACAGTGTTCTATGGGTTTATATTCTTTAAGCACAGATGTAAACAGGACATTCAGCTTGTTATTTTAAATGGGCTTTGACATAGACGATTTTGACCATTTGTAATCCCAGCATTGACAAATGAAGGGGTATTATTTACTTTTAACAAAGGTTCATGCAGAGAAACCTGGCTTTTAATGAAGCATGTAGTCGAGAGGATGACCCAAAACTTGTAATCCCCCTAAATCTATCTACTCAAATATTGAGATTACACATATATGTCTAACATTGGTTTTATTTTCTGCCTGGTATTAATACTAGGATATTAGGTGTGTTATGCAAGCATTCTATATACTAAGCTATGTCATCAGCTTGGTAAATGAGTTTTTACTTAAAATATTTAATATTTAAAGTGAGCCTTTCAAAATGCAGCCCCATTAGAAATTGCAAAGCATTGTATGTCTACATATGCATGTCACTTTACATAAAATGTAACAACAAACATATACACATACATATTTACACATATACAAACAGCCATGTGTCACCTGAAGATGGTTACAAATTTTGTGAAATGTATTATTAGGAGGTTCTTTTGTCTCTGAGCATTTCAGACTGTACCTAGACAGAGTTAAATAGCCATGATGGTAATAAACAAAATAACATTATAACAATAGTGCTATATATGAAATAAATCCATATTTAATAAATACATGCATGTGGATGTTTATGTATTTACTTTATATATCTATCTTATATCTGTAATATACATAGTATCCCTTATACAGTTTTTTAATGTGTAAATGTAAAAGTTTTTGTCATCTCTATCATTTCCTGAAATTCATATTCGTTTTTTATTTGTTTTTCTCTGTAGTTTGTTGCTATCTGAGGGTAAACATCTTTAAAATCTATGGAACTTACAACTATGGGAATATATTTAAATTGTACATGCGAAAACAATGAATTTTCTTCTTTAACAGCATCAATATATATGAGTTTCTGAAGTGAACATAATAGATATTCCCTTAATTTCATTAATCTCCATATTTTTGACCTATTCTCTTGAATTAAAGAAAACTCCCATTATTTTTTCTAGTTAAGTTCTTATTTACGGAGCTATTTAAGTAGTTAGCACTGTGAGAGCTCATTAGCTGATGATTAACTGTCTGCACACACAGCGCTGGATGGATTCGTTCTTGGCATCTGTGATTAAATGCCATTTGGAACACATTACCACAAGGACACCTTAGAGGAAATGGTTTTTTGTAAGTTAAATTGATGCACAGCTTAAGAAATATTATGAATTGAGAGCATGGGGTGGGTGTACAAAAATATGTGGCAATTGTTTACAGTTGTAAATGCTGTTTAGTTGAAACCAGGAGAAATTGGCTTTGTGTATTGTAAGCTACTCTTGTCACTTCATAATTTCTTGACATATTTTAAGTTTTGAGTGGAAAAAAAATGCACTAAACTGTCACATCAAATTGCTTAACAGGATCTAGTGAGAGCAAAAAGGGATTCAATGAATGAACAATGTAGAAGTATTGCTCTCTACCAACAGCATGGCTTTCGTCAGTAGAATTTTACTATAATCTCAGCCTGGCTCTAGTGCCCACTACACAGTGGAGAGGAGTTTGAGTACAATGCATGAAGAAAGTGAGTCAAAAGATATAGCTAGGAGCTGAAGAGATGGGTCAGTGGTTAAGAACTCATATTCTTTTTTTTTTAATGTTTATTTATTAAATCAAGTAACATCTCCATCATAGTGTCCTCTTTCCACCCCTCCTTATTCTCCCCCTCCCACCTTCCCTCTCCCACCTATCCCACTCCTCATATGTGGAGTGTCCCTACATCTCAGTTCAACACTCATATGAGAGCCAAGAGCTTCCTCTTGCACTAGGGGCAAGCCAGTAGCCAACATCAAATTAAAGGAGACAAACTTACAGCATTTCCTCTAAACTCAGGGAAAGGCAAGGATGCTTATTTTCATTATTTCTCTTCAACATAGTACTTGAAGTTCTTGCTAGAGCAATAAGACAACTAAAAAAGATCAAGGGGATACAAATTTGAAACGAAGAAGTCAAATTATCCTATTTGCAGATGACATGATAGTATATACATAAGTGACTCTAAAAATTCCACCAGAGAACTACTCCAACTGATAAATACGTTCATCAAGGTGGCTGGATACAAAATTAATTAAAAAAAATCAGAAGCCCTTTATACAAAAGATAAATGGACTGAGAATGAAATCAGGGAAACAACACCTTTAACAACAGCCTCAATTATTATAAAATACCTGGGAGTAACCCTAATCAAGCAAGTGAAAGACCTGTATGATAAGAACTTCAAGTTCTTGAAGAAAGAAATTGAAGAGGTCATAAGAAGAGAGCTAGAAATTGGAAACAACCCTGATGTCCCTCAACCAAAGAATGGATTAAAAAACTGTGGTACATTTACACAACGGAATACTACTCAGCTATCAGAAACAATGAAATTATGCAATTTGCAGCCAAATGGATGGAACTAGACAAGCTCATCCTGAGTGAGTTAACCCAGACTCAGAAGGATGCACATGCCATCTATATAGTCGGATTTTATAGTCGGATTTTAGCTATGTAGTACATGATAGCTATACCACAACCAACGTACCAAAGGGAACATGGACATAGATTTTTTCTTTTTCTCCCTGTCAATGAGACACTTTTCCCTAACTGTGCTGCCTTGTAGGTCTCCAGTGTATGAGGAGACCCTTGGCCCTCATATGACTGCTGAACTGGGGCAGGGGACTGTTATGTAGGGACACTCCACTCCAGAGGAGTGGGATGGAAGGGTTGGGGTAGAGGGTGGGAGGGTGGGACTGGGAGGGGTGGAAAGAGGATACTGTGATGGAGATGTAACCTGAAGTAATAAATAAATAAATTTTTTCAAAAAGGAGATGGAAAGATCTCCCATGCTCATGGATAGGTAGGATCAACATAATAAAAATGGCCATCCTACCACAAGCAATATACAGATTCAATGTAATTCCTATCAAAATACCAACACAATTCTTTATAGACCTGGAAAAAACAATTCTCAACTTCATATGAAATAACAAAACCCCAGAATAGCAGAATGAGCCCTGTACAATAAAAAGCATCTGAAAGTATAAAAACAGCATAATATTAGTATAGAAACAGACCAGTGGGTCAATCTATCAGCTCCTGTCCTCTCCTAGTTGTCTTTCTGCAACCGCCACATGGTCCCTATTCTAATAGGGACAACACAGACTGCGAGAAGCCAGGCCTCACAGACCAGAAAACCACAGAGGAAATAGAAACCAAGGAGAAAAATACCCATCCGACAAAGACAAACTCAGAAATCAATATCTAGACCTTTAAGAATCCTAAACCCAGATGTCTAAAACCCAGCATAAGAACACAAGAAAGAAAAACCAAGGCATAATGCCACCATTACAGCCCAGTTGTCTGACTATAGCAAGCCCTGAATATTCCAACACAACAGAAGCACAGGATGAAGAATTTAGAACCAACGTTATAAAGATGATTACGGTTTGTTCAAGACATGAAAATGAAAATAGAAGCAATAAGGAAAACACAATCTGGGCCAATCTGAAAATTGAAATGTAGATATGGAACAGAAACCACAGACACAAGCATCACCAACAAAATACAAGAGATAGAAGAGAGAATCCCATGCATTGAATAGAAGAAATAGATACATTTGTCAAATAAATGTTACTTCTAAAAAGTTTCTGGCACAAAAAAATCCAGAAAATCTGGGTTTCTATTAAAAGACCGAACCTATGAATAATAGAAATAGAAGACTCTCAGATCAAAGACCCAGACATGTTTTCAACAAAATCAGAAGAAAATTTTCCTAACCTAGAGAAGGAGATTCTTATAAAAATACAAGAAATTTACAGAACACTAAAGTGACTGGTGCTAGAAAACCAATATTTGTAGTACATTACACAATGGATTATTACCCAGCTGTTAGGAGCAATGGCAAGATGAAAACTACAGGCCAACGAAGAGAATTAAAAAATTTCTCCTGAGTAAGGTAATCCACACCCCAGAAAGACAAACATGGTATGTTCTCACTTACGAGCTGGTAACAAAAAAATAATCATGCTACAATTCAGAGAGCCAAAGAAGTTAAATAACAAATAGGACTTAAGGGAGGATGCATGGACCTCCCTGGGAAGGGAAAATAGGACAGATACTTTGATGAACTAGGGGCTGGTAGGGGGAGAAACAGGAAGGATCAAGTGGAGGAAAACAAAACTGGGAGAGACACTTGGAATTGGTGGGTGAGCAAGTTGAGGGCAACATAGAAAACCTAGTGCATGAGTTTAAAATTCTATATCTAACTCAGCTTTCATACTAACTTGTACCACAATTATAAAAAACATCTTCTTAGATCCATAACACTCTCCTGATTCATAAACAACTCAAAATCTAATTATGAGACTCTAGCTATCTATTCTTCAACCACCTCAGAGACCTGAGAGGGATAAATATATCTGATTATATAGGACAGATACTTTGATGAACTAGAGACTGGTAGGGGGAGAAACAGGAAGGAGATTATGTAGGAGGTGCAGGGCCTACAGCTTCCAAAGCTAAGAAATGACATACCAGTGGCTGCCTAGACTGTTCCCATTTTCTCTCCATACATTACAGCATCGATCTTCAGTCATTTGGCCCCGTTTCTCTGACAGACATTGATTGTAGAGCAGGAATTATGAAGGACTTGCCTACCCTGCTTGGCAGAGATAGGTTGTCGACTTAACTGCTTCCAAGTTTTGTCTTTTTTGGATAGCATTCTGTCTACAGTTGGAGCAAGGGTTTTTTCCTGCCAAGAGATAGGCTTGCGACTAATTCAACCATCTCCCACTGGAGATTCTTCGATGCTCATCTTCTACTTGGAGTAGAATAGGGGGTGCTGTCAGGAGTTGACATGTCTCGATATCAAAAAAAATCTAAAGTTAAGAGAACATCTTTAAATGCCATATTCTGCAGATCTCTTGAGGTTTTTGAAAAGGCCCTATCTATCTCTTATATTAGGATAAGCAAATGTTGCTTGTCTCTTAGCAACTTGATTTCTGATTAGCTTTGCCTTACTAGCATGATGTGTTGGGATAAAGGTGACATAAAAATTTTGGGAGTGGCTAAACAAGAACTGGTCCAGCTTCAAACCCATGCCACTAGAGAGGGAACACCTCTGACACTATCTGGAGGACCAGACACCAAAAGTTTGTGAGGAAGAATTGTAGGAACCAGACAGGTCAATGACACAAGAAAATCAACAGAATCAACTAACCCATGCTCATAGTGGCTCACAAAAACAAAATCATCAACCAGGGAAACTGCATGCTTCAGACATAGGCCCTCTGCACATATTTTACAGTTATCTAGCTTGGTCTTTTTGTGGGATGTCTAACAATAGGAGTTAGGGCTTATTCTGACACTTTTGCCTGCTTTTGGGACCATTTTACTCAAAAAGAGTTGCATTGTCTGTCCTTAATATGAAGAGAAGTAGCTACTCATTGCAATTTGTGATGCCAAGCTCGGATGAAATTCATTGGAGGTCTGCCATTTTCTGAAGGGAAACAGATAGAGTGGATGCCAGGAACAGATGATGCAGGGATGGGCTGAGAGGAGAGGATGGAGTGGAAACTGTAGTTGAATTCCAATACATGAGGGAATAAATTAATAAAAAAAATCTCAGGTTACTTCTATACCCCATTTTTGATCAGATTATTTGGTTTGTTGGTATTTAATTTCTTGAGTTCTTTATATGTTTTAATATTAGCCCTCTGTTGGATGTGGAGGTAGGGAAGATCTTTTCCCAATCTGTAGACTTCCATTTTGTTCTAATGACAGTGTGCTTTGCCGTATAGAAGCTTTTCAGTTTCATAAAATCTCATTAATTGATTGTTGGTCTTAGAGCCTAACCTATTTGTGTTCTTTTCAGGAAGATGTCACCTGAATGTTGTACAGAACTAAACTGAGAATGCACAAATGGAGAATCTCTAAAGACCGAAAGCACTTGAAGAAATATTAAGCATGCTGGAGAGGTTGTGGAGAAAGAGGGAATACTCCTCCACTGATGGCAGGAGTGCAAACTTATACAACCACTTTAGAAATCAATCCAGGTATATCTCTGAAAATTGGGAATAGTTCTACTTCAAGATCAGCCACATTGTTCCTGGGCATATATAAAAAGTACTGGTATATTATTTCAATGTTTTATTTCTACAATTCTTCACCAAACCAAAAGGACATGGTTAAAAAACTGAGTACATTAACATGATGGAATACTACTTAGCTATCAGAAACAAAGAAATCATGCAATTTGCAACCACATGGATGGAACTAGAAAAGCTTATCCTGACTGAGCTAACCAAGACCCTGAAAGATACACATAGTATGTAGTAACGTATAAGCTGCATATTAGCCATATACTACAGGACAAACATCCTACAATCCACAGACTCAAACAGTCAGGGACCTAGAATAACTATCCTACAAAAAACTCCATCCAGCAGTGAGTCATAGATCCTGTTGCCTGTTAGTGGAACACTTTATACTAGCTGGGCTGCCATATCAGGCCTCAGTGCAAGAGGAAGCTCTTAGCCCTAATGTGACTGATGAACTGAGAGGGGTTGATATGTGGGGGCTCCCCACAGCAGAGGAGAAGAACAAGATAGATGGTGATGGGAAAGTGGAAAGAGAGGTTAGACTGGAAATAGAGGAAGAAGGGGGGCTGTGATTGAGCTGCAACTTGAAAAAAATAATCATTATCATTAAAGAAATGAAAAAATATAACATTAACATTTTCACCCATAAGACTATACTATCAGATACTTGACCCATAGAAAACAATTTCCACTGAGATAATATGTAATGATAATAATTTGGTTAATAATATATAAAATTTATTGACATTAAACAGGATACATTTTTATTAACAAGTCTGTTCTACCTACAAAACAAATATGGAAATATATTTATTTAATACTTGAATAATATTGGACTATAGGGCTTTGAAAGCTTTTACTGAGTTTCTGAGCTAAAAATATTCTTTCTTACTTAAGAGTCATGATGGAAGGCCTTTATGATACTCATTCCTTCATGGAGAGCCTTAATTCAGATTTATTTAGTGTCCAAATATGTTTTTTCATGAACTTGTCATTACTCCACATTGGATGGAAAAATGAATAGATGTGAATCTGAAGAATAATGAAGTTTCAGTAAATTTAAAGACCATAGATGTCTTATAACCATGCTATAAACGAAATGTTTTTAAAACGAACTTCCCACTTTAAACTAATGGACACTAATAAAATAAGAGCAAGGGAATTTAAATGTGGATGTGGACACTGTATTTTTCATATACTTATTCAAACCAGTCTGCCTTGACTATAGCCAGGGGAAATACACAGTCTACACATGCATTTAACTCTTTGAATGTTAATAATTAATGGTATTGTATAGAATATGACTTTTATAGATTGTGAATATAGAAAGACTAGAAAATGAAGTGGCAGCTTCAAAAATTGAACTTGAACTTGAGCACCGGTGCTGCCCATATGCTCATGAACTGGAAAATCAGAGCACAGTGATTAAAGAACGTCTTACTTTTACAGCAAATCAAGTTCAGTACCCAGGACTCAGTGGCAGTTTACCAGTATACTATAGGCCTGCTTTCCATAACTTCATCTTCCTGATTTCTTATATAACCCAGAACCCATCTATACAGGGATGACAACACACACAGTTGGATATTCCAACTTACATCTATCATCACTCAAGAAAATGCCCCCACAGACATGCCTACAGGCCTATTTGTGTGGAAACATTTTCCCAGTTGTGGTTTCCTCATCCCAGATTATTTTAGCATATGCTAAGTTGACTAAAACTAACTAGCATACCAATGATTATTGAGTGTATGCTATTTTATAATTGTTATAATTGTCACAGAGATGTTTAAACATTTACAAATACTAAAATAGTGTCAGAAAATTATGCTGCTATGGTTGAAGTCTGGCATTACCAGAAAGTCCCTGAGAATAGTACAGAATGGCAGATTCCCTTTGTTAAAAGGGTTCTTTCCCCTTCCCCTGATCTGGGGAAACCCCAGATCCTCTATCTGAGGAATGTCACATAGCCCCAGAAGAGATTACAAATCTAATCCTTTCTCCCTATGAGAAACTGAATCAGTAAGCACTTGGATTCCTGGACAAACCTCCCCCTGCTAATGAGATATCTTTAGTTCCGTAGTTTTCAGCCAACAACCTTTAGCCCATACCTCTAGCCATACCTGGAGATCTTCCCCCACTATGGCTGCCCATAAGATAATTAGGTTTTGTGTTCCCCTTCTTCAGATAGGACCATATTGCTGCATGCAATGAAGTATATAATCCTAGCCCCAGCATATCAAACACATTCACCCCTAAAACCCTTCCCACTGCTCAAAGTATACAATATTCCTGTACATGAAATAAATTCTCTTTCCATGGTCATCTGAGATTCATTGTTTATTTGGAATTGGTAAGGAAGGGCCTTCTCCCTCCCAAAAGAATTCATTACTGGATCTGCCTGCCTAAGCAAGTCTCCTGCTGTCTGTAACCTGTGTGTAGGT
Source organism: Lophiomys imhausi (assembly GCA_907164525.1). NCBI lineage: Eukaryota > Metazoa > Chordata > Mammalia > Rodentia > Muridae > Lophiomys > Lophiomys imhausi. The sequence continues at coordinate 9,236,197 of CAJQZJ010004856.1, read as the reverse complement.
GCACAGCAGATAGTGTTGCTCCTGCAGCAGGTCACTGTCACTGGACACCCTGGTAGCCTCCTCTGAAGCACTCTGAGGTGCCGGGGTTCTTTTGTGTCTTTTGTACCTGTTACTCTTATGGCAGCTCACTTGCAATGGTGGCAGGTTGTCGGTTGTTCCTGAGAAGCTTCTAGATCCAGGCAAACCAAGTCAGACTCCCAAAGTTGGTTGCTTCAGTCCAGGAACTCTGAGCTCCTTGAACCTGTCTGACCCAGTGGCAGCTCAGCTAAAAGAGCTATGAGAGGATTTCTCTCTCCTACACAAGTATCATAAGAACTGGAACACTTTACCGTTGAGATGATCCTTTCTTCCACTTCTCTGGGATAGATCACAACCCATGTTTCATTCTTTCCTGCCGGGAAGTGACGTAGCCTGGACCTTCTTGGGGAAAAGTGTACACTTCTGGCTTGGTCCCTGACAAGCTTCTAGTTTCCCCGGAGAGTACCAGACAAGGCCCCAAAGGCTCCCTAAAAGATACAGAACAACAAGATAGTATTCACTTTGTTGTTGCTGCTGTTTTTGTTTTTGAGAGAGTTTTTTTTTTTTTTTTTTTTTTTGCATGTATCTCTGGTTGTAACTTGCTGTGCAGATCAGTCTGGCCTCGAAGTCAAGGATGCATCCACCTATGGCCTCATTCCCACTGAATACTGGGATTACAGATGTGTGCCAACCATGCTTTGCTGGGATTACAGGTATATGCCATGTATCTAGCTTACATACCATTAAATACTTAATTTATTTAAGTATATAATTAAATACTCTTAAAAATAGTATTCTTTATTTGAATATTAGGAAGTTTCCTGAGGGGAAATATTCTAACTAGCACATTGCATGTTGTTTGGGTGAAATATTGGGTAAATCTATGGTTTAGAATATCAGGGTTCTCTACTAGAGTACAAAACTTACAGAATAAACTGCTCCCTCTGTATTCAAAAGTGGCTGATTAGAATGACTTACATGATGTAGTATAGAGAGCCAAAAATGGCAGACTGTGAACAGAAAGTCTAAGAATCCAGTAGTTCCTCAGTCCACATGGCTGGATATATGGACTGAGCAACTACTGGATTCTTGGACTTCCTTAGGATACAGTCTCAGCTGGAATGTGCAGGAATACAAAAGAAGTAGGCTCGGACTTCCTTAGGATACAGTCTCAGCTGGAATGTGCAGGAATACAAAAGAAGTAGGCTCGGACTTCCTTAGGATACAGTCTCATCTGGAATGTGCAGAAATACAAAAGAAGTAGGCTCTAATGTCAATGAAGGGTTGAACTTGCTAGCAAGGAGGGGACAAGCAACAAAGAGTAAAAGTTTTCTTCTTCCATGGTCTCATATAAGCTTTCAGCAAAAGGTGTGGCCCAGATTAGAGGTGTGTCTTCTCGTCTCAGAATCCAGATTAAAGGCTTATCTTTTCCAAGATACAGAGGTTTGATTAAAGGTGTAATCTTCCAAATTCAAAGATCCAGATTATAAATAGATCTTCCAACTTCAAATTATGCAAAAAAATTCTGTAATCCATGTGCCCTCCATTTTTGAGTTTTAGTTGCAGATGCACTCAAATTGACAACCAAGAATAGTCGTCATAAGTCACCCCCTTCAACTTGACACAAAATCATATCCTCTTACATTGTGATTGATTTCCACATAAAAACTTGGTTACTTATGGTTATAAGAATATGTGACTGTAGATTGCTTGGCCTTAAAGGTGTGTCTACATCACTCACTTGAAGTCTCAGGAAACTGTGTAGTAGGGGGATTTAAAAAAAAGTTTCGTCTTTTTGAGGAAATATGTTTAATGAAATTTTGATGATTGTGTTTCACCATTTTATGGAATTAAAACTTTTGGATGGAAGAAAACATTCCAGTGCCCTCCAGGTGAAAGCAAAGAGCATACAGTAAGATCCTGGATTTAAAATCTGACCAAGAGTCTACGGCCATACCACCCTGAACGCGCCTAATCTCAGAAGCTAAAATCTGACCAAGAAAGCACTGGATTTCATGAGGATAAAGTAAATGCAGTGCTTATTTTTTAAAATAGCAACATTAATTGAAATAATTGCAAAATATATATTTACCACTGTAGTTTAGATCTTAAATGTCCATGAAATGTCCATGCATTTTTGATTTCTTACCAAAGGGAACAATTAAAATGAACACAGTGAATTTACTAAACAGTGAAAGCTAGAGAAAGAGTGTGCCAGTTAAAGTTAAATGTCAGGTTGACATAATCTGAGACAACCTGGTAAGAAAGTGTCAGTTAAGTAACTATACCAACTTGGCCTTTGGACATGGCTGTGGTGGATTAGACCATTTTGGTTGTTGACTGAAGTGCTGAGACATACCTTCACTGTGGGAGATAATACTCCCCTATCCAGACAATGGGCCGCATTCTGCACTGTGTGAGTGAAGAAAGCTAACTGAGAGAAACTGATTAGGCAGGTGGATGTTGTATGACTAGCTGCTCAAGACCTTGCCATGTTTTCCCCTTGATTATGGATTGTAACACAGAAAAAAAAAAAGCAAAGTAGAATGTAAAAAACATATCACACACTTATACATCTACTATCTACATCCATTCGAGTCTTTGTGTCCAACTTTTGAGCTTCTTCTGTGAATTTGTTGACCACTGTTCTATAATGATACACCTCACGGCACCTCACAATTTCTTGCTAATTAAGCCTATATACCGCCATCTTAAGCAAACCCTAAAAAGGAAAATTAGTAAGCACAAGAACAAACATAAAAATGTTAGGTCAAGGTGTAGCCAATGAAATGGGAAGCGCGGGGCTACATTTTCTTTAAAAGAACATTTATGTTACCCTTTAGGAAATGAAAGGACTAAGGAGGATTTAGCAGTAAATTAAGAATAGAGAGCTTAATTGAAATGAGCAATGAAGTAAGCACACAATGCCTGTCACCCTCCTCAAATTAAACCTAAATTCATATATATATGTATAATACCAGAGTCACGAATTTATGAGAGGAGATAAGTCCTAACAAGGTAAGCATACTGGAAAGTGTGCTTGGAGCAACCATAGGGTAGCTTAAACACCAAAACATCTGGCCTATACCCAGAAGAATGCATAACCACGGACTCTATGAACCAACTCTAGCTCTGTAACATCACAACACAACTATAAACCAACCTAACCTAAAACATTTAACCAAATAAAGTACTGAGTCATTCCTTGAGGTTAGTTTTGACAATGAGGTAAATATTTATTACCTGATCCTCTATCTACCAAACTGAAAATTTGAATGGAAACACCTGGATTTTAAGGCTGAGCCTGATATCATAATTGGATGAGGCTCTTGGGAAAGAGAATTTTTGTGGAAGAACTGCTTGTATTATATATGTGGTGATTAGGCAAATGTTATAGTACCATTCAGAAGATTCGATCTTTCCTAAAATTAAAGTTATATTTATATCTCAAACTCTCATTCTGAGAATTAATACTTTATCATTAACAACTGGAGTAGACATCATCTTCCCTTGAACCAAGATGGACATTAGTGAAAACAATAGCTAAGAAAGCATGAGAGAGTAGTAAGATGTGACTTCCAAAGTAAGACAAAGTAAGGCAATGTGTCCTAAACTTACTCTGTTCTCATGGAATGTATATGCTTATGGTAAGATGTTACAATTTTTGTAAATGTGTGCATCAAAGAAAGTCAAATTTAAAAGTACTGTCCCTCATGTATGGGTGAAACCTCAGGTGGAAACATTAGTGGTCACAAACTTCTTACCCACTGAATGAGCCAGTGTAGATCAGGTCATTTTCTGTCTAGTTACCCCAGCTGAGAGTATATATATGACCAATGTCACTTTCACAACTGCTGATGGACTATCACCACAAAGTACAGTGGTATAAATGAGAATTGTTAACCTGTTACTGAAAATTGTGGAAAATTCTAGATCCTTATAGCTTTCATCTTGTAATTTTTTTGACTCACACTGCCTTAGCCCCTGAGTAAATGATAGCCACTACATATTTCATAATGCAATTATTAGACAGCTACTCTGAAGGGAGACCTCTGCATTTTGTGGCTGACCTTGTTCCAAGTTGGAGTTAGAGTGTTGGTCATGCAGCTAAGGCTGAAACCACATATTAACAGTGCAATGTAGGTGGGGTTTAATACAAAGAAACATACTTAACTGCTTGTTAACAAAGTTCCAAAGAGCAAGATATTCAAGTTTAGCTATACTTATGCAAAGCTAGAAATCATTATGTGCAATGTTGTATAATTTGAAGAATGATATTTAATATCTAGGTTGCATTATCTGAAAAATAATCTAAGCATTTCATTCAGTTTGCTCCCAAACAGCAAATTTGACCATACCATCCATGAATACAACACTTAGAATTTCCCTGATATGTTTTTCTATCTGTTACAAATACATAACCAAACTCAAAAAGATCTAACCAAGTGTTCATGGAAGATTAAAAATTGCCTTTACTAGTTTATCTTTCTAGTATATGTCAGTAAATATAAAATAAAAGGAAATTTAAAATAACTGTGACAAGATGATGGCTCAGAAGTTAAAAGTACTTGTTGACCAGAATTAAATTCCCAGAACACACATTGTCATTCACACATGATAGTTCCAGTATATCATATGTTCTCTTTTGATAAACATACATGTTCCACTCAGGCAAAATATTCATATATGCAAAATAACAATAACAAAATTATTCCTTAAAAGTCAACATAAGCGTTTTACAGTGGTATATGCAACTACACTTGTATATACCACTGTAAAATGACTTTTAAAACTAAATATATTACAGGCTTGAAAATTATTTGTGCCTCATTGATTTGTATTTAACAGAACATACTGAATTACGTATTTTCTTTTTCTTTTCTTTTTTACATTTATTTATTTCTTCAAGTTACATCTCAATCACAGTCCCCTTTTTATTCCCCCATCTGGTTCCTACCCTCTCCACCCTCACCCTCCTATTTGCTTTTCCTTAATTTTAAGGTGTATCTTTTCCCCCCAAACAGTTGCTTGTTTGAGTCCACTAAAAGGCTCTTTTTCTCATAACAATAAATAAAATACAAAACAATCAGAATAATTAGACCACAATTATGAAAATTATAAGGTATAACATATATTCCCAATGTCCAGTCCATACATATTTGGCAACTGATATTAATATTTTATTAATCTATCTATCTCAATGAGATTAAAGTTCTATGCCTAACTCAGTTTGCATCCTAACTTGCATTACCAACTTAAAAACATCTTCTTAGACCTAGAACATCCTTTTAATTCCTAAACAGCTTAAACTTAACTGTGAGACTATTACTATCTAGTCTTCAACCACATCAGAGATATGGGAAGGATAAATATATCTGAATATACAGGAAGTGCAGAGCCAGCAGCTTTCAAAACTAAGAAATGATAGACAACTGGTTGCCTGGACAGTCCCCAGTTGGTTTCATATTAAGATATTGGTAATTTACAGTATGGGTATCTAGTTAGAATTTTTGACTTGTTAGAGATATGCATTTCTTAGCTTCCCTATTATTGATATATTTCATGATGTAGACTAGGAACTAACATTTAAAAATTTTAAATACCAGTTTTCTAATCAATTGGAAAACAAATCGTTAGTCATATTTAATATGTATATGAATGTATTTTTATAAACTGTAACTATAAACCTAAAACTGTTCTAAAAATAATAATTTTCAAGGCTTTGAAAACATCTTATTGCTATATATGTATATATATTCACATACACATGTATGTATTTATGTATGTGTATGAAAGAGAGAGGAGAGAGAGATTTGACAGATAAAAGGAACAAAGTGAAGAAGGAAGGGAAGAACAGAGGAATAGAGGGAGAGAGAACACAACAATACATAAAAAATAATAGAAACATACTTCCATTCTTATAGCAGATAAAAATGCCTCTTAAAAAATAGCATCAACATTTATATAAAACAAATAAATTTTGCACAAAATTGCATTTTGAAAATGTGGGCTTATTTTTATTATTGCATATAATTTGGATGTGAATTATAGAACTAATGTTTTGTTTCTAGTTTTTACATATCATACATATAAGAAAACAGTTACATATTTAATATATGTTATTATATTATATATACATTCAAATTATTGTGTTTTATTTACATATTGGTTTAATTCTGATGATTTCATATATATAATATAAATCTATATAATATATAGTAACTATACATTTATATAATATGTTTATATTGAATAAAATGTAAATATAAATAAATATTTATTTTTTACATTAAATAAATATAAATTCATACATAAATATGTGTTTATATTTACTATAAATTTATATTATGTACATATATGTTATATAAATAAAGAAATATACATTATATTTAAATATAATATTCATATAAAATATTAGTATATATTTATATGTAAATAATATATAGAAAGAGATAGTGAAAGAGAAAGAGACAGAGACAGTGAGAGAGTGCTATTGCTTTCTCTATCTCTCCTTGTATGTGTGTTTGCATGTGCTATTGTGGATTTGGTCCATTCCTTACACTGTGTGGTTCACATTGTACCAGTGAATGAACCTTCATCTTATTTTCTGTACATGTTTTATAGAAGTGAGTTTCAGATGTAGAGGAGGGTAAAACCTAGTACTTACTATATCCTGCAATTTAAGTTTTCAATTTTCAAACAATGTTTATCATAAACCTAACTGGTTTAATATTTTTAATTTTGATTGTAAATATGTATATGTATGTGTGTCTAAGTGTGAAACTTTCTTGATTTTTATACTGTCCACATTTATATATAAAAATAAAATTAGTAATTCAGACTCTTATATACATCCTTCTCAAATTTTATTAATTTATAATAATGATTGGAAGGTTGTTAGAGATATTTTAGAATTTCTACCATTTAATACAATACATTAAAAATTATATTTACTTTTAAATTTTTTTACATAGAAATTGGAATAATCAAGTAATAGTGAGTAAAGATTATATTAATTTCTCATTACATCTAACACATTTTTAGTGGTTTTGATATTTCAGTTAGCATTTTTATTAAAATTCTTCTTTACTGGAAATATATGCCATATTTTAACTCAGGATTAAGTTAGAGTTTTTGAGTTTAATTGCCTCATTTAGATAAACATAAATTTAGCAAAGTATAAGAAAATTCATGTACATATCTGAAAAGAGAAGAATGTTCCAACCTTTGGTCTTTGAAAACCTCCATTGTACAATCACAGTTACTAACTATAGTACAAACATACAGTTCTACCAATTACAACATCAACCATAATTATTATGCCAGATATAGTGAGATATGCACATTGTTATAATAAATAAGCTAGTGATATATATTGAAGTTGAGATGTTTATCTAAAAGTGATTATTATAAATAGAAAATATAGTGACTTTTAATTGTCAAGTTGGAGTTTTCTGAAAAGTAACATTCCATAATAAATGTTGAGTATCAATTTAGAAAAGACAAAATTGTAATCTTATCTTCTTTTAAATGTATATTTATCATTTAATAAAATGGAAACTTTCTAATTCCATAGCATTTATATTATTTTGTCTTCTAAAGTAAATTCGTGGGACTGTAAAATTAGTATATTTCTACAGTTGTGGATGACCTTAAATTAAAAAAAAAATAAGAAAGGCAGATTAAAAAGTCATGTGTAACCACATATTGAGAAAAGTAGTTTGAAATTTAAAAAAAAGATGGAGGGGTACACTGGATTGTTTGGATGAAATAAGGAAAGGAGAAAATGCTGTAATTACATCATCATCTAAAAAGTATGAACATTTTAAAAAAATAATAAAATGGATTTCAAATGACTTGGTGAATGTGTTAGATAAAATGTGGGTGCAATCTTTTGTTTTTCAATTTTTTTGTGTTTATTTATTACTTCAAGTTACATCTCCAACCTCCAGTCATACAGTCCCTTCCCTCTACCCCTCCCACTCCTACCTTCCCATACTCTCCACCATCTCCCACCTATCCTTCTCCTCCATTGTGGGGTCCCCTACATATCAGCCCCCCTTAGTTCAGCAGTCATATGAGGGCTAAGAACTTCCTCTTCTACTGTGGGCCTACATGCAGCTCCACTAGGGCAAAGGGTCCCACTAACAGATAACAGAGCCTAAGTTCCTGTTCTTTTCAGTCTGTTTGTTGTCAGATAGTTATCCTGTAATCTTTGTCTAAAATCCAGTTATAAGTGAATACATGTCATGTGCATCTTTCTGGGTCTGGATGAGCTCACTCAGGATGAGCTTTTCTGTTATTCAATTTGGCTGTGAATTGCATGATTTTCTTGTTTCTGATAGCTAAGTAGTATTCCATTGTTTAAATGTACCACCATTTTTTAAAATCCATTCATCAGTTGTAGGACATTTGGGTTGTTTTCAGTTTCTAACTATTACAAATAAAGCTGCTATGAGTAAAGTTGAGGAGATGTCCTTATGATTTGGTGAATAATCATTTGGATGTATTCCCAAGAGTAGTTTGGCTGGATCTTGAGGTAAAACTATTCCAAGTTTCCAAGATATCATAAGATTGATTTCCATAGTGATTATATAAGTTTGAACTCCCATCAGAAATGGAGGAGGGTTCCCTTTCTCTACAACCTCCCCAGGATGTGCTATCATTTGAGTTTTTGATCTTATTCATTCTGAGAGGCGTGAGATGGAATCTTAGAGCTATCTTGAGTTGCATTTCTGTGATGATTAAAGATGCTCAGCATTTCTTCCAGTGTCTCTTGACCATTAGAGATTCTTTTTTGAAGTCTCAGTTTTTGATCTGTTCCCCATTTGTTGATTGGATTATTTGGTTTCTTGGTGTTTAATTTCTTGAGTTCTTCATAAAATTTTGAATATTAGCCCTGTGTTGGATGTGGGGTTGGTAAAGATCTTTTCTCAATGTGTAGGTTGTTGTTTTGTTCAAATGACAGTTTCCTTTGCCTTACAGAAGCTTTTCAGCTTCATGAGGTCCCATTATTTGATTGTTGGTCTTAGAGCCTGAGCTATTGGTGTTCTGTTCAGAAAATTGTCACCTGTGTCAATGAATTAAGAGTCGTTTATGTTTATATGTCAATAAACAGAGAGTATTCAAAAAATAGACACATTTTTCTTCAGTTTGATTAAATGCTGTACTTTGATGTCAGACAAAGAAAAATAAATATGATAAAATAAATTGTAATAGTGCTTAGACATTGAAACTAGTCTTGTGTCTGTTACGTACATGGAGACAAGTGGAGAAGAAAGCAAGGCTTTGGGACACTTCTGAGATTATATTTAAGAATGAACATACAACCACAGAGGACCCCCAGTTGAAAAGAAGAAAACAATATTAGTAAAAGCGGTAAAAATATTCAATTACATACTCCAGGTTTAAGAACATTTTAGTAATTTTTTTCTTTTAATTCATTTCCTTTCTATGTTTATTATTTGGTAGTATAGAAGTGTGCATAAATTCCTTTCATGGTTTTCCTCCTCAATTGTGGTCCCTGGATAACAACAGATTTTATATAAAAATCAAAATTTCCATAGTTTTGAATTTGTATGAATTCTGTATGTATGACTTAATTTTATTTTAATCTTTATAAAATACCGAATACATAAATAATTAAAGAAATATTTGTGCTATTGTTTTGTTTCTACATGTTGTTTAATGTCTATAGCTATTGTAAACACACACATGCACACACATATACACATGCACACACATATGCACATGCACACACATACACACTTATTTAAACATGTATTTCAATGCCCACAAATTGTTTTTTTAATACTCATTCTTCTTAATTTAAGCATGAATGAATACCTTACAATTTTGTTACTCACATATGTATCCAAACCCTTTCTTTCTTTCTTTCTTTCTTTTCTGGAGAAAGCTCTTTATTGTAAAGGAGTTAGTTAATATCCAAATATATGTATGAGCTCACAAGTGTTGGCTGCATCATGTGTCTTGGAACACTTTCTTACTTATTAATTTTGTTATAACTTTGATAAAGTTCATTTGTTAGAGTTAAAACTATTTTCATCTATTTTTGTTAAAGATTTATATTATATAATCTTGATCTTTGACAGATGGATAGGAAATAATATACATTGTTCTTTAATTCAATTTCAAATTAACTAATGAAAAATTATAAGAAAAAAGAGACTGTAATATTTTAGGTAACCAGTGCTTACTGACCTTTAATTCAAGTTACCTTGGCATTCCTTAATTTCTTGGCAGGTGTTTGAAAGTCTTTTAATTTCATTCATTTTAGAATTCACATGAAAATAATTTTGATGCCTCCGCCAAGATCCTTCATGATCCCCTACCTAGTCACCCAACTTCATAACCCTTCGAGGAAATTACCATTTTCCTTCTGTGTTCACAGATCTTTGTGATTAATTTTCAAAATTTATCAACACAGCCATAGAAATTGAAAATCTTACTAGCATTTCTAAGTAGGACACATAGAACAAAATTCATGCTCCTCACAGTACACCAATTTTCTTACATGTACTTTTAAAATTCAACCAAGGAACTGGTATTTGCAATCCTCCATATTTACTGTGATATAAATGTGCCCTAGAAATCATAAGTATAGTTCATTAAAAAGTTGAGCCAAGCTTAGCTAATTGGGCATTTTCATTTTATTAAATATGTTCTTTGTTTTTTAATTTTAATTTTATTTTTCTTTAAACTTATATTTTTACTTCAGTTCCCCTTCTACGCACTCATCCCTGTCCCTCTCCAACCTACCCTCTACTTCAAATCCACTCCTCCTCTGTATTCCTTCAAATGGTCTCCCAGGGATATCAACCAAACATGGCTTAATAAGCTACAATAATACTAGGAGCCAACCCTCATATCAAGGCTGGACAAAGCAACTCAAAAGAAGAAAAAGGGTCCTAAGAACAAGCATGAGTCAGAGACATCGCCACTCCCACTGTTATGAGTCCCACAAGAATACTAAGCTACATAATCATAACACATAACCAGAAGACCTAGCTCATGTCCATAAAGGGTCCGTGATTGTCACTTCCGTCTCTGTGAGTCTTCTCAGTCCTGCTTGAATGATTCTGTGGTCCTTAATGTTTTCTTGGTGTGTTCAACCCCTATGGGTTCTGCAACCCTTTCTCCACATGTTCTGTGGGGTTCCCCTGGCTCCAACTAGTATTTGCCTGTGCATCTTTGCATCTGTACCCATCAGTTGCTGGATGATGCTTGTCTGATGAGTATAGCAGAATATCACTAAGAATAATTTAACTGATGTTTTTCATTTACTTACGTACTTATGTATTTTGCCAGTCATGTTTGGTTCTATCTTGAGTCTCTGGGCTCTACTGACCCTGGAATTATTTCCTCGATTTTTTTTTTTCATTTATTTACTTATTTAGCCATACATGTTTGATTCTATCTTGGGTTTCTGGGAGGTACTGCCTTTGGTTCCTGGCTTTCTATGTAGTGTAAGTTGTAGGTCCCCTCTGATGAAGAAGGCCTCATGCTGCAGCACATTAATTGTCCACTACCACAAGTTCTACACCACCATTACCCAACCACATCTTGTAGTTAAGGAAGATTGTAGGTTCAAAGTTTGGTGACTGGATTGATGTACCATTCCCACCACTTGGAGTCTTTCCTGGTTATAGAATACGGACAGTTGAGGCTCTATGTCCTCCACTACTAGGAGACTTCACTAGGGTCACTCTTGTAGATTGCAGGGAGTTTCTTTTGCTCTAGGTTTCCACATTACCCATAGATGTCCCCGAATTCCACTGACTTTCACAGCACTCTATTCTTTTCCATCACTGGTGGGAATGCAATATTGTATAGCCACTATGGAGATCAATATGACTGTTCCTCAGAAAACTGGGAATTGATTTATGTCAAGACCCAGCTTTCATACTCTTGGGCATATACCCATAGAATTCTCCATTTTATCACAAGTACGTTTTCTCAACTATGTTCATAGTGATTTTATTCATGATATTCAGAACCTAGAAAAGCCTAGAAGTCCCTCAATTGAAGAATGGGTAAGGAAAATATGGTACACTTACACAATGGAGTGTTACTGTACTGTTAAAAAAATTACATCATTAAATTGGCAGGCAAATGGATAGAACTAGAAATATCATCTTCATGAGGTAACCCAGTCCCAGAAACACAAACATGGTATGTACTTGCTTATAAATGGACATTAGCTGTGAAGTAAAGGACAACTGTACTACAAAACACAGACCCAGGTAGTCTAATATAGGAAGAGGAAATAGAATAGATTTTGTGTATGGGCTCAGAATAAGTAAGGATGGGAGTAGAAGATTTCAGCAGGGATGGGAAGGACAAAGGGAGAGAGAGTATTGAGAGAGATGTTTTATAATCTAGATGTTTCTCTTTGACATTCTTAATGGTTTTTTACTTACTAACATAATTAAGCACTTAGCTTTCTTTTTCTTTTATTGCATAATTACTTTGTCTTCATATAAGACTGTGTGTTTTGTGCATGACTAATACCTGTGGGGATCAGGAAGAGGCACCAAGTCACCTGAAACTATATTTATAGACAGTTGTAAGCCACCACATGGACACTGGGAACTGAACCCAGATCTAACGCCAGAACAGAAAGTTCTCTTATCTGCTAATCTTTCCAATTCCAAATATATACTGTTCTGCAGTTCATTCATGTCCTCAAACATATCCTTACAGTTTCTTTAATTGTTATAAAGACATCACATATATTAACTAAGCTTCATTTATTATTAAATCAGAGCAGTATACTTCCTGTTAAGATATTAAAAACCCAATAGCCTGAGTTTTCAAAGATCCCACATTCTGAGAAATCTTGAATTCCACAACAAATGTATGATTAAATATATGTGTATTTATATATGTAAAAAACAAATTTATACAAATATGTCCAAATATATTTGATCATATATGAATAAAAAGTTCAGCATATATGCATATATATTGCTGGTCTCAGTATCTGTGACAAATATCAGTTTAAATAAAGCTATACACCATAACATTGTAAATTGTCTAATCTTAAAATATAGACTATGAAGAAAAAATTTAATTATCAAATACATTTATTAATAACTATAGGGACTTATAGCAAATATAAACACTTATTACCTAACTACTAGCCCTAAGAATGACTATACGCCCTATTACCTAACAAATAACCCTATTAATAACTATAACAACTATTATCTAACTATTAATAGGATACAATCTCTAGGGCAGGTCCTCAGCCATCAGGAACACCTCAAGAGTAGATCCTTTAAGGCAATTAGTCAACAGTCTTTCCTCAGGAACCTCTCAGATGTAGGCCATTTAGGGTAAATTGGCTATGACAGCTTTGGTGGTGCATAGACCAACATGGCCAGTTTGTATTAGCCACTCAGCAGCTCTGCCTCAGTCTGTAGGGCTGGCCACAGTTCTACTCAGGCCACTATTTGAACGTCGAACCCCTCTAGGAAAAACTGTGCCAGAGGGTTTAATCCCTGGCCTTTTGCTGTTTTGCTGAGTTCTTCTCTGATCACCAGTTTCTTTCTGCCTTAGGGAGAACTGACCATACTTTTATAGCTCTGTTTGAGATCAGCTTTTCAGTCCACTAGTATTTTCTTCATCAGATGACATAAGTCCCCTTGAATCTCATCCTCTCTAGTGCGGGAACTCTAAGGCTCTGACCACATTGTCCTTAAATAGTTTTTCTCCTATTTTTGCCTGGTTTCAGGCTAATCTGGGCTCCAACCACTTCATAAGGCTATAAGCAGCTAAAACCATTGCCAAGCCTAAACTTTACTTTTGGTTCATATGCTGCCATGGCAAGTACCCACAGGTGCCAGGCTAATCTTCATGCCCCCTTTTAAGAGGCTCTTATCAGAAGCCCCTATATATTACCTAAATGTAATTTATATTAATCTAATCCTCTTAGAAGACTATTGTAAAAGAGATTTTTATATTGTCTCTAAATAGAAACTGAATCAATATCAAAACTCAATATTTTTAAAATCTGTGAAAGTTTTATTGAACCAGAAATTCTGACTTTGCAGCCCTCTTATTATATCTGAAATGCACATTATTTTCGTATCACTAATGTTTTGCTTTCCATGGCTGTAAGTCTTGAAATTGTTTTGCATCAAAATATAGTCTGCTTTATGTATCCAGTCTGAGCTCATGCTACAAACCTAATCAGAATTTATGCTTAAAAGCTCTAGGGTTCCCCATCTAAGACTCATACAGTTGACAGTTTGAGATATTTTGATCAGATATGTGGATGAACTTTCACAGTTTCAGGAAAATAGTCAAAAGAATGTTTAGATTTATTCACATGAGAAAAATGTAATTTCACACTGTGAATCCTATCTTTTTTCCTTCCTCTGCTTTTTAATAATTAAAAGAAAAAAAACTTTTGCTTCAATTATTGAATTCTTCACATTTAAAAATGTAGTCATCTTAAATATATTACAGTAATTCTAGAATATAATGTATGTATTTCTTATAAATTATACCTTTTAAAGTTTCTTTTCTTAGGCAGGTTTGCTTAAAATATGCACGAATTAATGTTACTAGAGCACTTATTTGATGAAATGAGACTGCATCATACAGATTCTCCAACCTCTAAAACTATCCCCATATATTTCATCAATGTTGAATCCAAATTTGTTTTAGCACACTATCCCACTGCACCTAATTGTCAAGAATTTCATTTAAATATGCATTTTATATATATATATATATTGCTTGATTAATGTGTGTACATACATAATTAGAGAAGATTCATTTATTTTGGTGGTCATTTATTTATCATACAAAGTCAATTAATGTGTGAGTTTTTCAATTCTTGTATGTCTAAGTTTTAATAATGTAATTTCACAATGATTTATCTAATTACCCTATAAAATCACTTCAATTTCTTTCTTCAGGGAATTTAAATTCTTGTCAAACAGGTCTTTCATGTGCTTGATTAGTGTTACACCAGGTATTTTATAATGTTGAACTTTTGTGTGGTTTAGGTATAAAGGTGATTGTGGCTTCATTGAATGAGCTTGATAAAATCTGTTCTGTTTTTATTTTGTGTAATAGTTGGAAGAGTATTGGTATTATTTCTTCTTTGAATGCTGGCAGAATTCTGTGGTAAAACCATCTGGCCCACGACCTTTCTATGGTTGGGAGACTTTTGATAACTGCTTCTATTTCCTTAGGGTTTATGGGACTGTTTAATTTGTTTATATGATCTTGATTTAACTTTGATAAGTGGAATCTATTCAGAAAATAATTCCATTTCATTTATATTTTCCAGTTTTGTGGAGTACAGGCTTTTGAAATCCAACCTTTAATTCCTTTGATTTCCTTGGGGACTGTTTCTATATCCCACTTTTCATTTCTGATTTTGTTAACTTGGATACCATCCATATCTCTTTTAGTTAGTTTGGCTAATGGTTTATCTATCTTGTTGATTTTATCAAAGAACCACCTCTTGGTTTCATTGATTCTTCCTATTGTTCTCGTTGTTTCCATTATATTGATTTCAGCCCTGAGTTTCATTATTTCCTGACATCTACTCCTCTTGGGTGTGTTTGCTTCTTTTTGTCCTAGAGCTTTCAGATGTGCTTTTAAGTTGCGAGTATGAGATCTCTCCAATTTCTTTATGAAGACACTGAGTACAATGAACTTTTTTCTTAGCACTGCTTTCATAATGCCCCATAAATTTGGGTATGCTGTGCCTTCATTTTAAGTGAATTCTAGAAAGTTTTAAAATCTTCCTTTATTGGTTCCTTGACCTAGTGGTTATTGAGTTGAGAGATGCTCAATTTCTATGAGTCTGTAGGCGTTCTGTTGTTTTGGAAGTCTCCCTCTGGCCCTCACACTCTTTTCTACTCCATTTCTGCCAGGTTCCCTGAGCTCTGAAGGGAGAACCTTCTTGGAGATATCCTTTTATGGCAGCTTTTTATTATTTTATTGTTTTGTTGTTGTTATTGTTGCTTATTTGTTTGTTTTAGAATATTATTTGTCCTTACTCAAGTTCCTGGGCTATCTTGTCTTAGGTTCTTCATCACCTAAGCAGTATTGGATATGTGTTCCATCACCTGGTGTGGGCCCTAATTCAAATCAGAAAATGGTTGGTTACTTCCACAAGATTTGTGCCATCATTGCACTAACATACCTTGCTGGAAAGACACCATTGTAAATCAAGGTTTTGTGACTGGAGTGATGTTTATATTTCTCCTTTGGTAGTGTCCAAAGTACATTGCAGTAATAAAGACATTAGCATGTAGGGGTGAAGGTTCTATGTAGGCATTAGCTCAACTTTTCCATATCCATTGAGTTGTAAAGGTATCATCTTCAGCAATGGGCCTTTGTGCTAATTTTGTGAAGACAAACCTGTAATTTTGGCAGCAGTCTGGCTTGTTTGGGGACTCACATGGGACTCCTTTGTCCAAGAACTCAATTAGGTGTAACTAAATCCTGGGACATGGAGCTTCATTTGATGACAAGAAATATCCAGTTGTGCTCTGTCTCCCTCATTATTTGAGAACTTAAGATAGATCACCTTCATATACTTACATAATTTTGAAACATCTACTGTATTAGGTTTCCATATTACCCATCAAATTTTAGTTGTCCTAATATATTCCCTCTCTTTTCTCCTATTCCCTTCTTGATGTTTCAGTTCTAACCTCACTATCGATCTATAACTATATACTATGTTAACAAGATCTATCTACCCACCCTTTCCTTAGTCTTTACCTAACATTTGTGATTCAATGAATTGTAGATTTATTGTTGTTGACCTAACAGTTAATATCTACACATAAATGAATAAATGCTATATTTTATGAGGTTGAAATACTTCACTCAGAATAATTTCTTCTAGTTTCTAATTGAAAATATGATTTAAGTTTTCTAAGAGCTGAGTAATACTCCATAACCATTCTTCTGTTAAGGAGGATCTAGGCTGTTTTCAATTTCTGGCTATTATGAATAGAGCAACAATGAAAATATTTAGATCTCTGTTTAGAACTCTACTCCATTTTTGTTGGATTTTTTAATGTCTATTTTCTTTAGTTCTTTATACATTTTGTATATTACTCTTCATTAAATGTGAAGTTGGTCAATATCTTTCCCTGTTTTATAGGATGCCACATTGTCCAAATTATAGCATCCTTTGCCTTACAGAAGAAGATTCATAGATCTCATAGAGTCAGAGAGGAAAAGGAGAACACATTGGGTATTCTGTTGCAGAACTATGGAAGAGACTGGGAGGATTGTGACTGGAGAAATAAGAGAGTAGACTATGTAGAGTCAGTCTATCTGCTTCCCTTGCAAGTGTGACATTTAGGTTTGCAGGGGATGACTACTGGAGTTGAAAGAAGGAAGGATAAAAGAAGAAGACCTGTGAAATCCACAGTAGATGAGGACAGGAGGGCAAGGAAGACTGCAGCTGCTGTTCTGTTGCAGTGCTGCAAATGAATTGATATCCAGTCTTAATCCATTTTCATCATGTAAAATGTAGGGTATTATTTAAATTCTCTTCTCTGTTGAGATCTCCTTTGTATCTAAGTATGTGAGTCAATTTTGGAGAAATTCTATAAGGTGGTAAGAAGAAAGTACATTCTTTTGTGTTTGGGTCAAATGTTCTGTAAATATCTTTTTGGTCCATTTAATTTCAAGCCTCAGTTAGCTCCAGCATTTCTCTGTTTAGTTTCTGTCTGGATGATCTATCTATATGTTAGACTTCTTTTTTTATATTTATTTATTACTTCAGGTTACATCTCCATCACAGTGTCCTCTTTCCACCCCTCCCAATCCCACTCTCCCACCCTCTACTCCCTATTCCTTCCATCCCACTCCTCTAGAGTGGAATGTCCCTAGGTAAAAGTCCCCCACTCCAGTTCAGCAGTCACATGAGGGCCAAGAGCCTCCTTATACACTAGAGACCTAAAAGGCAGCACCACAAGGGCAAGGTGTCTCATTGACAGGTAACAAAGTCTATGTTCATGTTCCCTTTCATGCATTGGTTGTAGTATAGTTATCCTGTACTATATCGCTAAAATCTGATTATAAGTGAATAGATGTCATGTGCATCCTTCTGGGTTTGGGTTAGCTCACTCAGGAAGAGCTTCTCTAGTTACATCCATTTGGCTGCAAACTACATGATTTCCTTGTTTCTGATGGCTGAGTAGTATTCCATTGTGTAGATGTACAACACTTTTTTTTTAATCCATTCCTCATTTGAGGAACATCTGAGTTGTTTCCAGTTTCTAGCTATTACAAATAAGGCTGCTATGAACATAGATGAGGAAACTTCCTTGTTATTTGGTGAGAAATCATTTGGATGTATACCCAGAAGTGGTATGTCTGGGTCTTGAGGTAGAGAGCTATTTCAAGTTTTCTAAGATAACGCCAGAGCGATTTCCATAGTAGTTGTATAAGCTTGCAACTCCAACCAACAATGGAGGAGTGTTCCCTTTCTTCACACCCTTGCCAGTATGTGCTGACATTTGTGCTTTTGATCTTAGCCATTCTGACAGGTGTGAGATGAATCTCAGAGTCATCCTGATTGCATTTCTCCATGGTTAAGGATGTTGAGCATTTCTTCAAGTGTCTCTCAGCCGTTAGGGATTCCGCCTTTGTGAATTCAGGATCTCAGGCATGGAAGATTCGATGGAAGAAATCAGTACAACATCCAAAGAAAATGAGAAAGCTAAAAAATCTCTCACCCACAACATCAAAGAAATCAAGGACTCAATGAAAAGAAGGAACCTAAGAATTATAGGCATAGAGGAGAGAAGACTCCAGACTCCAAGGTCCAGGAAATATCCTCAACAAAATCATAGAAGAAAACCTGAAAAAAAAGAGATGACAATAAAAATTCAAGAGGCTTACAGAACACCAAACATATTAGATCAGAAAAGAAACTCCTCTTGCCACATAATAATTGAAACTCCAAATATACAGAACAAAGAAAGAATATTAAAAGCTGTAAGAGAAAAAGGTCAAGTCACATACAATGGCAGACCCATCAGATTTACACCTGACTTCTCCTCAGAAACTTTAAAAGCTAGAAGGGCCTGGACAAATGTCCTACAAGCCCTGAGAGAACATAGGTACCCAGTCAGACTACTATACCCAACAAAACTCTCTATCAACATAGATGGAGAAAATAAGATATTCCATGACAAAATCAAATTTAAACAATATCTACCCACAAACCCAGTCCTACAGAAGATCCTAGAAGGAAATTCCAACCCAGAGAAGGAAACTACACACAGGAAAACAGAAGAAACAGAAAATTCCACAGGAATTAAACCAAAAGAGTCACAGGACGATCACCTATACAAAACTAATGGCAAATAACAACCCCTGGTCACTAATATCCATCAACATCAATGGACTCAACTCCCCAATAAAAACACACAGGCTTACAGATTGGATCCATAAACAAGACCCATCTTTTTGCTGCATACAAGAACTTCAAGCCATTGAAGAAAGAAATGGAAGAGGCCTTTAGAAGATGGAAAGATCTCCCATGCTCATGGATAGGTAGGATCAACATAATAAAAATGGCTATCCCAACAAAAGCAATATATAGATGCAATGCAATTCCTATCAAAATACCAACACAATTTTTTATAGACTTGGAAAGAGCTATTCTCAATTTCATATGGAACAACAAAAAGCCCAGAAGAGCTAAATCAATCGTGTACAATAAAAAAACACCTGGAGGTATCATCATCCCAGATTTCAAGCTTTACTACAGAGCAATAGTTGTAAAAACAGCATGGTATTGATTTAGAAACAGACCAGTAGAACAATGGAACCGAATTGAAGATCCAGAAATAGACCCACACACTTATGGCCACCTAATTTTTGAGAAAGCCAAAATGGCACAATGGAAGAAGGAAAGCATCTTCAACAAATGGTGCTGGACCAACTGGATGTCCACTTGTAAAAGAATGAAATTAGACCCATACTTATCACCTTGTACAAAACTTAAGTCCAAGTGGATCAAAGACCTTAACATAAGGCCAGTCACATTAAATCTACTAGAAGAAAAGTGGGAAAAACCCTCAAACTCATTGGCACAGGTGACAACTTCCTGAACAGAACACCAACAGCTCAGGACCTAAGATCAACAATCAATAAATGGGACCTCATGAAACTGAAAAGCTTCTGTAAGACAAAAGACACTGTCATTCGAACAAAACGGCAGCCTACAGACTGGGAGAAAATCTTCACCAACCTCACATCTGACAGAGGGCTAATATCCAAAATCTACAAAGAACTCAAGAAATTAAATGCCAAGAAACCAAATAATCCAATCCAAAAATGGGGGACAGAGCTAAATAGAGAATTCACAAAGGAGGAATCCCTAATGGCTTAGAGACACTTGAAGAAATGCTCAAAATCCTTAATCATCAGAGAAATGCAACTCAAGATGACTCTGAGATTCCATGTCACACCTGTCAGAATGGCTAAGATCAAAAGCTCAAATGACAGTTCATGCTGGTGAGGGTGTAGAGAAAGTGGAACCCTCCTCCATTTCTAGTGGGAGTGCAGGCTTGTGCAACCACTATGGAGGTCAGTCTGGCGATATCTTAGAAAACTTGGAATAGCTTTGCCTCAGGACCCAGCCATACCAATTCTGGGTATACACCCAAATGTCTCTTCACGGAATCATAAGGAAGTTTCCTCATTTATGTTCATGGCAGCCTTTTTTGTAATACCTAGAAACTGGAAACAACCCAGATGTCCCTCAACCGAAGAATGGATTAAAAAACTATGGTACATTTACACAATGGAATATTATTCAGCTATCAGGAACAATGAGATTATACAATTTGCAGCCAAATGGATGGAACTAGAGAAGCTCATCCTGAGTGAGCTAATCCAGACTCAGAAGGATGCATATGGCATCTATTCACTAATAGTAGAATTTTAGCCTTATAGTAGAGGATATCAATACTACAACCAACACACCAAAGGGAACATGGACATTTGCTGTTGACCACGGTGTAGTGGTCTCAGCAACTGAACCAGGTTTCAAGAAGTTTTCAGGTGGGGAGCGGATTCGGCGTGACAGACAACACAACTCAAGAGAAGTTTTAGTGTTGCTGTAAAGTTTTACTTTTTTTCAAAGCAGAATTTATACAGTAAAATCAGGAAGTGTGATCATAGTTACATAGCCAAAAGCATAAACATATGTTGCTAAGAAATACCTGCTGATCTTGGAAGGAACATTGAGCTTCTTGGTGGCCCGATTGACTGTGGTCAACGAACCGGACAGTTTCTAACCATTGTGTTTTATTTTGAAACAGACCAGTATTTTAATGTCTTTTTTCTAAATCTCTTTTTACTTCCTCAATTGTTTTTCATAACCATGAACGCTTATTTGCTTTCCCTTTTACACTAGCAAGTATTGGAATATCTCCTAAGTCTTTTCATGAAACCTAAGCTATTCTTTTACCATCATCTATCATTTTCATAGGAACACCAGGTACATAGAATTAATTTGTTAATGTTCTCTGTTTTCTTTTGTATCTTGGCTGAAATCCTAACTCTTTTTCCTGTAGAAGATTAATAGCTTCATGTACTAGCATATTAGAATTGTTTTGTATTATTTGTACAAACTGTTACAAAGGACTATTGTCTGCATCTGAATTATTCATAGTTAGTATAATGTTTGGGTTTCCTGAAACATCTAGTCTTTCTTTTTGTGGGGCTGTTGTCATCTGTTTAGGGGTAGACAGAGTATTTTAAGTTTCTTTTTTAAGTACTGTACTTCTTGGAAATCTTGTATAAGCTATGAGATAAAGTAAGCATCCAAAAGTGAAACCAAGCCCTCCGAACATCCCCAACCTTTTCAGCTCCCCAGGAGACCTGATGATTCGCCCCCACAAATATCCAGGCTTTCGTCCAACACCCCTTTTGGCTAATGGGTCATTCTTCAGGGCCTGGAAAAGCCCAGAAGAACCCCCCAGCCGTACAACACGCATGTTTGTCACACAGCGATTGTAGTCTGCACTGCTGGCGAGGCGGGTGTGGCAGACATTGACTTTTTTTATTTTTATTTTTATTTTATTCTCTATTTTTTATTCTTTTTTATCTGTTTATCTGCTTATTTGTTTTTTAGATCTCTCTCCTGGGCAATGAAACACTTTCACTGGTGGAACTGCCTCGTAGACACCCAATGAATGAGGAGGCTCTTGGCCCTCATACAATCTCTGAACTGAGATGAGGGACTGCTATATTGGGGCACCTGCCCCCAGAGAAATGGGATGGATTGGTTGGGGGGTAAAGAAAAAAATGAAATGTGAAGTTTCAGCCTTTTGTTACTAATTGTCATAAACTGTTTAGGATAATTAAGAAATGCAAACTAATAGTCATGCAAGCATGTCATTTTGTTAGGTACTATGACAGTCTATTATAGGTATTTTCTAGCTAATCAGAAATAAAGCTGCTAAGAGAAAATCAACATCTGCTTATCTTAATATAAGAGATAGATAGGGCCTCTTCAAAAACCTCAAGAGATCTGCAGAATATGGCATTCGAAGATGTTTTCGTAACATTAGATTTTTTTTATATCGAGACATATCAACCTCTAACAGTACCCCCTATTCTACTCCAAGTAGAAGTTGAGCATTGAAGAATCTCCAGTGGGAGATGATTGAATTAGTCAGAAGCCTATCTCTTGGTAGGAAAAGCTCCTTGCTCCAACTGTAGACAGAATGCTGTCCAAAAAGGACAAAACTTGGAAGCAGGTAAATCGACAGCCTAGCTCTGCCAAGACAGGGTAGGCAAGTCCTTCATAACTCCTGATCTAAAATCAATGTCTGTCAGAGAAATGGGGCCAAATAACTGAAGATTGATGCTGTAATGTATGGAGAGAAAATGGGAACTGTCCAGGCAGCCACTGGTATGTCATTTCTTAGTTTTGGAAGGTGCAGGCCCTGTACTTCCTATAAAATCAGATACATTTATCCCTCTCAGGTCTCTGAGGTGGTTGAAGAATAGATAGCTAGAGTCTCATAATTAAATTTTGAGTTGTTTAGGAGTGAAGAGAATGTTATAGATCTAAGATGATGCTTTTAAAATTGTGTGGCATGTTAGTATGAATGTTGAATTAGATATAGAACTTTAAACTCATGGAGATGGTTAGATAGTAGAATGTTAAAGTCAGGTGCCAAATACATATGGACTGGACATTGGGAATGTACGCTAAGCCATATAACACTCATAACTGTGGCCTAATTACCTCTGTTGTTTTGTATTGTATCTATTAATACAAGAGAAAGAGCCATTTTTTGGAATGAAAGGGGGAGCTGTAGGGGGAAATAAGATATACCTTAAACTTAAAAGAAAAAAAAGGGAAGAGGATTGGGGGTTGAGGGTGGGAGGGTGGGACTGGAGGGGGGTGTAGGGAGGGGATTGTGATTGAGATGTAACTTGAAGAAATAAAAAATAAAGAAAAAAATCAAAAAGAAAAACAAGAAAAAAAAAAGGAAAAACATATTTCACTCTCAAAGATCAACACTATCTCAGAGGAAAGGGCTGGGAAAAGGTTTTCCAAGCAAATGGACCCAGGAAGCAAGCTGGAGTAGCCAACATAATATTAAACAAAATAGATTTCTAACTGAAGTTAATAAAAAAAAGACAGAGAAGGGCATTATATACTCGTTAAAGGAAAGATTCATCAAGAGGACATCTCAATATTGAACATCTATGCCCCAAATACAAAGGCACCTACATTTGTAAAAGAAACGCTTCTAAAACTTAAATCACACGTCGATCACAACACATTAGTAGTGGGAGACTTCAACACCCCACTCACAACAATGGACAGATCGTCAAGACAGAAGCCAAACAGAGAAATAATGAGTCTAACAGAGATCATGAACCAAATGGACCTAACAGATATCTACAGAACGTTTCACCTAAACACAAAAGAATACACCTTCTTCTCAGCACCTCATGGAACATTCTCCAAAATCAACCATAGAGTTGGACACAAAGATAGCATCAACAGATACAAGAAAATTGAAATAAACCCTTGTATCTTATCAGACCACCATGGAATAAAGCTGGACTTCAATAGCAAAAGAATCAACAGAAAGTCTACACTCACATGGAAATTGAACAACTCTTTACTAGAGGACCACTGGGTCAGGGAAGAAATAAAGAAGGAAATCAAAGACTTCTTAAAATCCAAAGAAAATGAACACCCAACATACCGAAACCTATGGGACACAATGGAAGCTGTGCTACGAGGAATGTTGATAGCACTAAGTGCCTTCAAAAAGAAAATTGTGACAGCTCATATTAGCGAATTAACAGCTAAACTGGGTGAATTGGAAGAAAAAAAAAAAAGAAGCTAACACTCCCAAGAGGAGCAGAAGGCAGGAGATCATCAAACTTAGGGCTGAAATCAACAACTTATAAACAAAAAGAACTATACAAAGAATCAATGAAACCAAGAGTTGGTTCTTTGAGAAAATCAACAAAATAGACAGAACTTTAGCCAAATTAACTAAAAGACAGAGGGAGAAAACACAAATCAACAAAATCAGAAATGAAAAGGGAGAAATAGCAACAGACATTGAGGAAATCCAGAGAATATTTGGATCCTACTTTAAAAATCTATACTCCACCAAATTTGAAAACTTAAGTGAAATGGACAACTTTCTTGACAGATTCCACCTACCGAAACTAAATGAAGATCAGATAAACAGATTAAACAGCCCTATAACCCCTAAGGAAATAGAAACAATCATTAAAAATTCCCAACCAAAAAAAGCCCAGGGCCAGATGGCTTTAGCACGGAATTCTACCGGACCTTCAAAGAGGAGCTAACACCAATACTTTTCAAACTCTTTCACAAAATAGAATCTGAAAGAACATTGCCAAGTTCATTCTAAGAGGCCACAGTCACCCTGATTCCTAAACCACACAAAGACCCAACAAAGAAAGAGAACTTCAGACCAATCTCCCTCATGAACATAGATGCAAAAATACTTAGTGAAATACTAGCAAACAAAATTCAAGAACACATCAAAAGTATCATGCATCATGATCAAGTAGGCTTCATCCCAGGAATGCAGGAATGGTTCAACATATGAAAGTCTATCAATGTCATTCACCATATAAAAAAGATGAAAGAAAAAAACCACATGATAATCTCGCTAGATGCAGAAAAAGCATTTGACAAAAATCCAACACCCCTTCATGCTAAAAGTTCTGGAGAAAATGGGCAGACAAGGACCGTACCTGGAAATAATAAAGGCAATATACAGCAGACCAGTGGCCAACATCAAATTAAAAGGAGAGAAACTTGAAACATTTCCTCTAAACTCAGGGACAAGACAAGGATGTCCACTATCACCATATCTCTTCAATATAGTACTTGAAGTTCTTGCTAGAGCAATAAGACAACTAAAGGAGATAAAGGGGATAGACATTGGAAACTAAGAAGTCAAATTATCCCTATTTTCAGATGATATGATAGTATACATAAGCGACCCCAAAAATTCCACCACAGAACTCTTACAGCTGATAAACACCTTCAACAAAGTGGCTGGATATAAAATTAATTCAAAAAAATCAGAAGCCCTTCTTTATACAACAAACAAATGGGCTGAGAAAGAAATAAGGGAAACAACCCCCTTCAAAATAGCCACAAACAACATAAAATACCTGGGGTAACTCAAACCAAGCAAGTAAAGGACCATTACAACAAGAACTTCAAGCCCCTGAAGAAAGAAATAGAAGAGGCCTTTAGAAGATAGAAAGATCTCCCATGTTCATGGATAGGAAGGATCAACATAATAAAAATGGCCATCCTACCAAAAGCAATATAGATTCAATGCAATTCCTATCAAAATACCAACACAATTTTTTATACACTTGGAAAGAGCTATTCTCAATTTCGTATGGAACAACAAAAAGCCCAGAATTGCTATATCAATCCTGTACAATAAAAAAACATCTGGAGGTATCACCATCCCAGATTTCAAGCTGAACTACAGCGCAATAGTTGTAAAAACAGCATGGTATTGGTATAGAAACAGACCAGTAGATCAATGGAATCGAATTGAAGATCCAGAAATAGACCCACACACTTATGGCCACCTAATTTTTGACAAAGAAGCCAAAACGACACAATGGAAGGACAGCATCTTCAACAAATGGTGCTGGTTCAATTGGATGTCCACTTGTAAAAGAATGAAATTAGACCCATACTTATCACTTTGTACAAAACTTAAGTCCAAGTGAATCAAAGACCTTATCATAAGGCTGGTCACACTAAATCTACTAGAAGAAAAAGTGGGAGAAACCCTTGAACTAATTGACACAGGTGACAACTTCCTGAACAGACAACCAACAGCTCAGGACTTGAGATCAACAATCAATAAATGGGACCTCATGAAACTGAAAAGCTTCTGTAAGGCAAAAGACACTGTCATTCAAACAAAACGGCAGCCTACAGACTGGGAGAAAATCTTTACCAACCCCACATCTGACAGATGGCTAATATCCAAAATCTACAAAGAACTCAAGAAATTAAATGCCAAGAAACCAAATAATCCAATCCAAAAATGGGGGACAGAGCAAAATAGAGAACTCACAAAGGAAGGATCCCTAATGGCTGAGAGATACTTGAAGAAATGCTCAACATCCTTAATCATCAGAGAAATGCAACTCAAGACGACTCTGAGATTCCATCTCACACCTGTCAGATTGGCTAAGATCAAAAGCTCAAATAACAGCACATTCTGGCAAGGGTTTGGAGAAAGGGGTACCCTACTCCATTGCTGGTGGGAGTGCAGGCTTGTGCAACCACTATATAGGTCAGTCTGGCGATATCTTAGAAAACTTGGAATAGCTCTGCCTCAGGACCCAGCCATACCACTTCTGGGTATACACCCAAATGCCTCTTCATGGAATCATAAGGAAGTTTCCTCATCTATGTTTATAGTAGCCTTATTTGTAATAGCTAGAAACTGGAAACAACCCAGATGTCCCTCAACCAAAGAATGGGTTAAAAAACTGTGGTACATCTACACAATGGAATACTATTCAGCTATCAGGAACAATGAAATTATGTAATTTGAAGCCAAATGGATGGAACTAGAAAAGCTCATCCTGAATGAGCTAACCCAGACTCAGAAGGACGCATATGGCATCTATTCACTTATAGTAGGATTTTAGCTATATAGTAGAAGGTATCGATACTACAACTAACACACCAAAGGGAACTTGGACATAGACACTTTATTTTTAATTTTTATTTTTATATATACATTTTATTTTTTTCTATTTTTTAGTCTTTTTTATCTATTGTATGCTTATTGGTTTGTTTGTTTAGTAGTTCTTTCTCCCAGGCAATGAGACAATTTTCACTGATGGTACTAACTGAGATGAAGGACTGTTATGTATGAACACCCCACCCCAGAGAAATGGGATGGAAGGATTAGGAGGTAAAGAAAAAAAAATGAAATGTGATGTTTCGGCCCTTTACTACTAATTGTCATAAACTGTTTAGGATAATTAAGAAATGCAAACTAAAGGATATGCTAGCTGGTCATTCTGTTAGGTACTATGACAGCCTATTATAGTTATTTTCTAAGCTAATCAGAAATAAAGTTGATAAGAGACAAGCAACATCTGCTTACCCTAATATAAGAGATAGATAGGGTCTCTTCAAAAACCTCAAGAAATCTGCAGAATATGGCGTTCAAAGATGTTTCCGTGACTTTAGGTTTTTTTATATCAAGACATATCAACTCCTGACAGCACCCCCTATTCTCCTCCAAGTAGAAGATGAGCATCGTAGAATCTCCAGTGGGAGATGATTGAATTAGTCGCAAGCCTATCTCTTCGTAGGAAAAGCCCCTTGCTCGAACTGTAGACAGAATGCTGTCCAAAAAGGACAAAACCTGGAAGCATGTAAGTCGACAGCCTAGCTCTGCCAAGACAGGGTAGGTAAGTCCTTCATAACCCCTGCTCTACAATCAATATTTGTCAGAGAAATGGGGCCAAACGACTAAAGATCGATGCTGTAATGTATGGAGAGAAAATGTGAGCTGTCCAGGCAGCCACTGGTATGTCATTTCTTAGTTTTGGAAGCTGCAGTTCCTGTAATTCCTATAAAATCAGATATATTTATCCCTCTCAGGTCTCTGAGGTGGTTGAAGAACAGATAGCTAGAGTCTCATAATTAAATTTTGAGATGTTTAGGAGTCAAGAGAGTGTTATAGATCTAAGAAGATATTTTTAAAATTGTGTTGCATGTTAGTATGAATGTTGAGTCAGATATAGAACTTTAAACTCATGGAGATGGTTAGATAGTAGAATGTTAAAGTCAGATACCAAATACATATGGACTGGACATTGGGAATGTAAGCTAAGCCATATAACCCTCATAACTGTGGCCTAATTACCTCTGTTGTTTTGTATTGTATTTATTATTATAAGAGAAAGAGCTATTTGTTGGTCTGAAAGGGGAAACTGTAGGGGGAAATAAGATATACCTTAAACTTAAAAGGAAAAAAAAAAGGGAAGAGGATGGGGGGTTGAGGGTGGGTCTGGATGGGGGAATAGGAAGGGGACTGCGATTGAGATGTAACTTGAAGAAATAAAAAATAAAGGAAAAAAAAAGAATGAGAGACCCACTCGTTTATACACTCCTAGTATATACGCAGAGGACCTGGTAAATGTGTAGGTCCTGTGATTGTTGCTTCAGTCTCTGAGGGTTATATGAGCTTTTATCATTTATTTTAGAGGGCTTTGCTCTAAATGGGTGTCCCCTATCCCCTCTGTCTCCCTCATTTCCAGAATAGAAAAATAATCCTTAAAATATTTTTTACAGAAATTAAACATCATAAATATCCATTGCTGTTTAGCATATCTTCAAAGTTCTAGTAACATATTAATAGTTTTTTTTAATATGGAAATCTATGCAATGAGGTAAATGAACAAAGTACTCATTCATTGAAGGTTTATTATTTCAGTAGGGTAATGGTGATTATGATTATACTGACTTGTTGTTTCTATTTGTAACTAAACATCACACTACCCGTTTCCTTTATACCACAATTTAACTAAATGATTAAGAAAAAAATTTTTGTTTTCTTAACATTGTTTCTCTACCTGCAATTATGAACTTGATTGTAATTCACATACAATGCTGGCAGAAT
>CAJQZJ010004856.1:9112329-9131960 GCA_907164525.1 Lophiomys imhausi | reverse complement strand
CAGAATACTTATCCACAGTATTTAGTGAACCTGAAGAATTCTTCATGCTATCAACACTCTTTTTGATAGCTTTAGAAGATACAGCTGTGTATCCTCCAAATATATTTCGAAAGTTCTCGATGAGTATCTGTAAAAGATACTCATTGGTAAGAGTAGGGTATGTAGGTCGCACACTATCAGTGTCTGAGAGTCAATGTGGGATTTTAGCTGTAGTACTATTTCCTTTATAAAGGGGGGGTGCTTTGTACTTGAGGCATATATGTAACAAATTGAAAAACATCTTGGAAGATTTTTCCTTTGAGTTAGTATACCTTCCCTATCTCTTATGATGTGTTTTGGGTGGAAGTCTATACTGTTAGATATTAAAATGGCTATACCAACTTGCTTCTTAGATTCATTTGCTTGGAATATCTTTTTTCTAACCTCAGAAGATCTTGTTTGCTCTTCTGTTATGCTAATTTGTGTATTTTTATTTGGATATTGACACCATTGTTATTGAACTGTCTCAATGACTAATAGTTGTTGATTCCTGTTGTTTTGTTTTTATCGTTGGAGTTGGTGCTATTGGGTGGTGGTGGTGTGTGTTAATGTGTGTGTGTGTGTGTGTGTGTGTGTGTTTTCTTTCTTTTCTTTTTGTGGTTATGACATTATTTATTCCTTGTGTTCTCATGGGTGTTGTTAACCTCGTTCATTTAAAGTTTTCCTTCTAGCTTCTCTGGTAGGACTGGATTTGTAGATATATTTTGTATAAATTTGGGGTTATCATGGAATATCTTATTTTCTCCATCTATGTTGATTGAATGTTCTGCTGGTATAGTAGTCTGGCCAGGCATCTGTGGTCTCTTACAGGCTGTAGCACATAAGTCCTGGTCATTCAGGCATTAATGGTCTGCATTGAAAAGTCAGGTGTGATTCTAATAGGTTTGCTTTTATATATTACTTGATATTTTCCTGTGTAGCTTTTAATATTCTTTCATTGTTCTATATGTTTAGTGTTTTGATTATTATGTGATAGGGAAATTTCTTTACTAGCTAAATCTATTTAGTATTCTATATGCTTATTTTACATATCTAGGCATATATGTAAAGAAAAGAATATCTTTTCAGGTTAGAAAATGCTTGTCTATGATTTTGTTGCAAATATTTTATGGATTTTGAGGTGGAATTTTTCTTCCTGTGTTCTTATTATTCTTGGGTTTGGCTTTTTCATAGTGTCTTTAGATTTAACATTTTTTTTGACCTGTGTATCATTTCTTCTATTGTTTCTTCAATGCTTCAGATTCTTTCTTCCATCTATTGTATTCTGTTGGTGAAGTCATCTTCTGTAGTTCATACTGGAATTCCTAAATGTTTAATTTCCAGAATTATCTCAATTTATGCTTTCATTATTGATTCTATTTCTATTTTCAAGTTTTAAATAGTTTTGTTTCCTTCAACTGATTGTGTTTTCTTTTATTTGTTTAATGGATTTATTCATTTCCTCCAGTTGTTTGTGTTTTCCTGGATTCTCATTCCTGCTTTAAGGGCCTCTATGATCTTCATACAACTGGTTTTCAGTTCTTTTTCTTGTGCTCTGCCCTATTAGACCATTAGGGCATGCTGTGATAGGATAGCTGAGCTCTAGTGGAGAATTATTGCTCTGGCTATTTTTGATTTTGAGATTGAAGCAAATTGGGGAAGGAACTGTCAGAAGGCTGCCATAGTTATTCTACTGCTGAACTTGGAATGACACTGGGGAATTAGATCTGGGGGAACAGACAGAGAGAAATTAAAGTCGGTGGACCACATACCTAGCTGTCTGGCAGATATGAACTATGGATTAGCCTAAGGTGACTGTTGCATTTGGAGGCAGTTTCCCTGTCCTCCTTAGCTGGTGTGTTCCCAGTGAATTACTTTTTTTCTATTAATTTAAATCCTATACACAGCCTACTACCTGTCTTCTTTGTCTTGGTACCTTTATAAAATTACTACATTAAATAATTACACCTACTCTATATCTTCTGAGGTCAGGGTTTAACTATCTTATTTTTTAAAATATAATAATAAGCTCATGATTTTATCATAGTGTACTTATATGAAAAGGTAATTTTTCTGATAGCACTTTTCAAGGGATATATTTAAGATTCCATTGTATGTAGTCAATGGAATAAACATGAGAAATTAGATCTAATCTAACTGATTTAATTTTTTATTTTTTTGAATTTATTAATATTCCACTCCAGAATATTAGGTAAGAGAAGTACTTCACTCCACAATATTAGGCAAGAGAAGTGATTTTGATTGGCATTAGGCATCTCAGGTTTTAGATTAGTGAGTATATTTCTGTTTTGGAAAGATGAAAATAAATTTTAGGCATGTGTATGAATTTCTCTGTTCCTGTTGCTATTGAATTACTTCATAAGAACATAGGCAATTATTTATACAAAACACAGGGAGATGAATGACTTACAAATTGTAGCTGCTTACCATTTAAACTCATAGCTTAATTGTTAGTATAATCACTCACAAAATTGGCTTGAGAGAAATAAGACATAAATAGATTAAGACCAATTAGATAGTATTGAGTCCTATGTCTTTACTACTTGATTTTAAACTTTTTTTCCTGATAATACTTGATAAAGACTTAGTTGTATGGAAACATAGTCATTTTGACTCAGTGGGACTAAATCTGAGGATCTATGTCTTCAGAGTGTGTTTTGCCAACAGAATTCTGATATTGTATACGCCACCTGATGGCTATACATTGAATATATATGTACAACTAGTTCTATGTTCTCCCTCTCTGCTTCTCTCTTCTAAAATAGTCACCATGCTCCCATCATTGAGGCCCATTCTATTTATTTTATATAACTCCCAATTTCTTCCTAAAGTCTCTGTACATAATGTCTAATATTTGATTATGCTCAACTCTCAGAAAAATTGATTGAATTCAACATATTAGTCCTGGAAGAAACTTTAAAATTATATTCAAATCATGGTACGTTCAAACTATTTAACTGGTAATAAAAAGAACATTTTAAAAAGCTAAGCATTAAAGGTAGCTTAGGTACCATTCTCAGGACTAATTTACAGTCAGTCTGCATAAACAGTGCTGCTAAAAGAGTTAGCAAAATTAAATTGTAATTCAATAAGAAGAAATTTTAAGATGCCATAAGAAAAAGATAAGCTAGGCAAATAGAAAGATAGAAAAACTAATAAATAGATATATTATTGACTTTAGATTTTTAGATATATGATAAACGACAGCTAGATAGCTAGATAGAGATAGATAGATAGATGATAGATATATAGATGATATATATATATAGATAGATTACAGACAAATAGATAAATAGGTAGATGATAGATGATGGATAGATAGATAGACAGATATTTAGATAGACAAGTAGATAAATAGATGATAGACAGGGAGATAAGTAAATGACAAATATCAGACAGATAGTTGAGCAGATGATAGATAGATAAATAGTATGCATTATCATTTCTTTATTATTCTCATTCTACATGACAATTTCCTACTGAAGCAACAACTTACACAGACTTATCCCACCTAAATTTAGCCTTACATTTTGAAATAAAAGTAAATAATTCTCTGTATTTGGACCTGTTTATATTTACCAAACTGGAACATTATTTCATATATAAAATTTTCCCTCCCTGCATTTCTCTGACCCAGGCCAATCAGATTATGAAGGATTCACGATGCCCATTCTTACTCCCCATCTTTAGCTTCTATAATTTCTTCCCTTGTTATCATACCATTTACCCTACTTTTTCCTTCATCATGATGAACCTAAAGTATATTCTTGTCGCGCCCCCCCCCCCCTTGTCCAGCAAGGATGACGCAACTCACAAAAGCTCTTCTCCAGCAGTTTATTCAGGTCCCTTGAAAACAGTGTTCTGAATTCCGAATTCTGAATGCCCGGGCAGACCCAACCCACAGGCTAAATACTAAAATGAACAGCCAGTCAAGTAAAGCCAAGTGGTGCTATCTTAGAGGCCTACGTATGCGGAAGCAAGCCAGATCAGCGGTCTATGCCAAATATGAACTTGTTTATCATAGAGAGCGCTCACCGTCGGGCTGGTGGAAGGCGGAGACCAGCGCCATCTTTAGGGCATAGCACATCGCAGCTCTCTACAGTTCCCCCTTTTTTATTTTTTCTAAAATTGGTAGAAGTCCCTGGAAAGGCTTCGTAATCCCTCTATCTGGGGAACTCACGGTGGGCCTGAGCCTGTAGGAGGGCGGTGCTCAAACTCTTACCCGTCTCTGGGTCAGCCTCCCCACTCGGGACTGCCCTGTGTTACGTGGCCGAGACTTACCCGTCAACTCCGCCACTGACTTGCCAGACCCTGATATCCGTGGAAGGAATACCTCAGTGGACAGGGACTATGCTTAGTGAAGATTTACTTCATGGCAGCAAGCCATGCCTGAGGGGACTGGCCCGCCTCAATGGCGACAAGGGCTTGTATAATCATGGCTGCATTACGCTTTTGTGTGGCTCTCATTTTGTAGATGCACCATAGGCAAACCAGAGAGGCTAGTATCATTAGTATCGCCAAAGAGCCTACGCCCGCCCACTCCTTAAGATGATCCATAGCCGTCTGAATCCAGGAAGTCAAACCAGTAGCCAGGCTCAGATCCACCCGAGTGGAGTTGATGTGGACAATTGTCGCTCTCAGCTCTCTCATCAAATTTTCAAACTCAGCTGACCAATCCTGTAAGAGGAACTTTGACAATTGTCTAGACATTTTAGCAGCCTTTGTAAAATTTTGATACTGCACGGAAGTAACACACAAACCTTGCATTTTCCACTCACACCCCAATTGTGCTAGTTGCCAAAGAGAATCAATCTGTTCTTGTATTAAATCTATGCGTTGATTAACTATCATAAGACCTCCTTTGAGATGAGAATTCATAGAGGTTTGAGTATCCAATGCCTGTGCCACAGTTGCTGAGATGTTATTCAGGGCATTGGCAGTCTGTATAGAACTAGACAAGGCAATAGCTGAGGCAGTAGCTCCCACAGCAGCAACAGTGATAGCAGTAACAATAGCTGCAGTGATGCCAAAATCTCTTTTAAATCTGAATAGCATCATGGTATTAGGGGCCTCTACAGGAACTGGTATATATCGAGGCATTCTAGTCACCACAGCCACAGGAAAGGCTGTGGCATTCCAGCATAGGGCATAAAAACATGTGCCCGGAGTGCATACTAACTTTTCTTCACCCAAGGATGCACTCCCATTACTTACAATCCACAGAAAAGGAGGCCAGAGACATACTGGGGAAGCTGAAAAGTTCTTGTTGCGGTAAGAATGAAACAAAGAATTCCAAGTACCAGAGCCACTACCGCTAGAGAAATCCAATCTGGTAGCAGACCCTAGGGAAAAATTACCTCTTTGATAAATTCCTCCTCCAAGCATAATGACAGGTCCCAAGTCCATGCAACTTCCATTTACTCCACACAAAAGCCACAAATCAAAAGGATTGGTGGCAGTCTGCTGAGGATCCCTAGTAGATATATCAAGTATTCCTGTACATGAATTATTCACTATATTACTAATCATGGGGCTAAAGGAAAAATAATCTTGTTGAACCCAAACTGCTCTGCGCTCCTGACATACTCACTGCTACTATCACCAGGATCTTTAGGAAGGTCTTCATGACGAATCTTCCTCACAAGGCGTTCAGGCACCCACACTGGATCTTGTTGATTCTGAGGAAAAACACAAACAGACCCTCTCGCCCATGTTAGCACGGGGTCAGGCCCCCGCCAAGAGCCTGTCAAAATATCCTTCCACTTCACCATGCTTTTAGGTGAACCATGGGAATCCTGATGTCTGTCCGCTGCTGAGCGGCCTTGAGCATCCAAATTGAAAAAGTTTAAAGTAAGTAAGGCTAAAGACATTCTCTCCTTGGGGGTATGGCCTTGGCCTATTCCCCCTTTTTGTTTTTGTAAGCATTCTTTCAAGGTGCGATGAGCATGCTCCACAATTCCTTGTCCTTGAGGATTGTATGGTAATCCATGATTAAGCTGTACCTCCATCTGATTACAGAAGGAGACAAAGGACTGAGCCGTATAGGCTGGTCCATTATCCGTTTTCAGCTGCTGTGGTTTTCCCCATGCAGCCCAGGCTTCTAAGCAATGTCCTATGACATTGCGAGCCTTTTCTCCACTCATAGGTGTAGCATGTATGATACCTGAGCAGGTATCCACAGATACATGAATATATTTTAAGGTTGCAAACTCTGAAATGTGGGTAACGTCCATTTGCCAGATTTTGAGTGGCATCAACCCTCTAGGGTTCACTCCCACACTGGGAGGATGATGATGAATCACACACTGAGGACAGTCCAAAACTACTTGTCTAGCATCTGCTCTAGACAAATGGAATTTCTGCTGTAGAGTTTTTGCATTTACATGAAATAATTGGTGAAACTGTCTGGCTTGATCCAGGAATGAGCTCCAAAAAATGCATTCCATCCTGGTCCATTGATCAACTTTATCATTACCCTCACTTAATGGTCCAGGTAATCCTGTATGTGTTCTGATATGTTGAATATAAAAACATCTTTTTCTCTGCCAGATTAAAACTTGTAACTCTTGTAATAAGGCACATACAGTACTACTATTCTTAATAGGACCTGCTAATTCTAATATTTTCACTGTGTTGACCACATAAACTGAATCTGAAATCAAATTGAATGCAAATTGACATCTTTTAAACACCTCAATTACTATTTTTAACTCTACTATTTGGGGGGGAGCCCGGTTGAAATTGACATAACACAGGCTCTTGTCTTTCTATCAAATAGGCTCCACAGCCTGTCTTTGAGCCATCAGTAAACACATTTGGTGATCCTTGAAGTGGTACTGCTGAAGTAACCTTAGGGAATATCACTGGGTGCTCCTTAAAAAAATGATAGCAATGGATGTTTAGGATAATGGTTATCAATCACTCCTTCAAAGCTACATTGCAATATTGCCCAGTCATCTACAGTGCCACACAAAATCTTAATTTGATAACTGGAATAAGGCACTATTATACTGGCAGGAGCAACTCCAAAAGACTGCAAGCATTGTTGGATACCATTCAAGGCTAAAGCAGCAAGTGCAGTGGGATAATGTTCTATTCTGTTCTTACTTGTGTCCACATCCCCGGGCAGAAAGATCTCCCTACTTTCAGGGACTGAACTGGCTGCTCTGTCTGAGCGGCTTCTGGATATGGGGGAGGAGTTGAAGGCGCCATGGCAACGGCTTTGTTTACACCAGCTGCCGCCAGCATGGCTGAAGGCGCTGTAACAACAGCTCCACCCACTCTGACTGCCGCTGACGTATCAGGCTCCATAGCAACAGCTCCACCCACACCGTCTGCCGCCGACATGCCCTTTTCTTTTACCTTTTTCTTTTCCTTTTTTCTAATAACAGTCCTCTCCATATGTTCTAGTAGAGCATGTAGCTCTCCTTCAGAATCCATGCTCTTTGAGTCCTCAAGATCTCTAAAATCTCTAAAATCTCTAAGATCGGGATAGAGAGGAACTTCCTTTTTGCCTCCCTTTTCACTGTCTGCCTGCTCAAATCTTTCGCCTTTGTTACTTTCCTTTTCACTGTCTACCTGCTCAGATCTCTCCCCTTGTAGCAGTTCCAAGGCTGATTCTTCCTCTTTGATTGCATTACAACACCTCTGATCTTCTAAACAACTCCTCACCATTTTCCAAATCGGTCTTTCTCCATGCTTCAGAGTCCCTTGCTTCCAAGCAAAATCCAAGTCCCTGCCTAATTTGTCCCAGCAGGATACCGTAAGATTCCCGGACACCGCAAACCACGGAGCAACAGAATCACATTCATTTAAAAATCTTTCTAAGGTAGACTTCTTAATCTTCAAATTCCTAGCTAAAAGTAGCTCCTGAAGAGCCAGAAAAATTGGGTGTGACTCAGACAATCCCATGTTTAAAAATTTTACTTTCGGTTCACTGCTTCCCCACAAAACTTTACCTTTTGTTCGCTATTTCCGCGAAACTTT
The DNA here is from genome assembly GCA_907164525.1 of Lophiomys imhausi. Lineage (NCBI taxonomy): Eukaryota > Metazoa > Chordata > Mammalia > Rodentia > Muridae > Lophiomys > Lophiomys imhausi. The sequence continues at coordinate 9,123,935 of CAJQZJ010004856.1, read as the reverse complement.
ACCGTTTGTTCACTATCTCCGCGAAACTTTACCTTTTGTTCACTATCTCCGCGAAACTTTACCTTGTGTTCGCTATTTCTGTGAAACTTTATTCTCCTGATTTATCCCAGGAACTTACCAGCGCTGCACCTGACTGCAGGAGTTCTGAGTCTTTTCTGAGTCCCCGTACGGGCCACCACTTGTCGCGCTCCCCCCCCTTGTCCAGCAAGGATGACGCAACTCACAAAAGCTCTTCTCCAGCAGTTTATTCAGGTCCTTTGAAAACAGTGTTCCGAGTTCCAAATTCCGAATGCCCGGGCAGACCCAACCCACAGGCTAAATACTAAAATGAACAGCCAGTCAAGTAAAGCCAAGTGGTGCTATCTTAGAGGACTACGTATGCGGAAGCAAGCCAGATCAGCGGTCTATGCCAAATATGAACTTGTTTATCATAGAGAGAGCTCACCGTCGGGCTGGTGGAAGGCAGAGACCGGCGCCATCTTTAGGGCATGGCACATCGCAGCTCTCTACATATTCTTTTATTTTCTTGAGTTCTTTCTTTCTTTTTTTTCTCCTGTGAGTGGTCTTGCTAGTTTTCTGGGGCTTGGACTTAGCCATATGGTCTGTTAGGTAGGATTTAACTTTTGATTAAGCTGACTCTTGGAGTTTGGATTTCTCCATAGTCCCAAGCCCCTGTGAACACATGGACTTCCAAGAAGACCCAGAACAGAACTGTCTTCCTAAAGCAAAGGTAGCAAAATCTAATAATCTTTTTCCAACCAGATTCTATAAACATATATATGTCTTTGACCTGTCAGACAAGCATATAATTTGTAAACTTTACTATCTGTACCCTTGCCGACACTCTTATTGATGTAGTGATATTATGCATTCTAAATTTTAATTAACCTGCTCCCAGAAGCCTGTTTGATGTACACCAAGTAATGCTGTGTTACCCTGTTTTCTAATCATTATCTCTGATTGACTTTAATAAAATGCTAAGGGATGTGATTGAGCAGAAAGAGAAGTAGGCAGGGTTCCAATGTTCAAAGTCTTCTGGGACAGAGAGCATCATGGGTGGAAGAAGCCAGGAGCAGGAAGTAGGACACATGCCATGGGCTTGAGAAAAGAAGATTATGCCATGTGGCCTGAAACACCAGCATAGTGTGGAGAAAAACAGCCTAGAGGACATATTACATATGGGGTCATATTTGGGGGAATAGGCTTAATGGCTAGCTTAGATGGGCTAAGATTATAAAATCCAGGCTAAGGTTTGATAAAAATCCATCAGTATCTCTGTTTGTTCATTGATAATGTCAAGTTAAGGATTAATACCACCATAGAGGAATGAAGATGGTGGTGGCTGACCCAGACATGTTTTGAGGGCAGGGAAACCAGCTAGAAAAATGCAGAGGTATAATCACACTGAGCAACAATCTGAGAGGGACAAACACACTAGAGCCCATGCCGCAAACCCAGGGACAAATAAAAGTTCCTGGGCTAGACTCTCGGATACTCAGATAAACAAATGACCCAGTTGTGGAAACATGAGAGCTTCATGTCAAGAGAAACCTATAGTTCTGAGCCACTCAGGAACCAAGCTAGCAGCTACTAATCCCAGACAGGGGTATTCACCAGGTTTCTGAGCCCCCAGCTTCCAAGCAGGCATTCCAGCACCAAAAAGAGGACCAGCAGAGTCACAGGAACAGGTATATTTTCAGAGGAACCATTATGGTGGCAACCAAAAGCATATTCTGAGCTACCGGAGAACTGCTGGAACCTCGTGATATATCTCTAGCAGCATGGTGGTTTGGGAGGCACAAGTATATTTGGGCTCACCCAGAAAGACTTTGGACATTTCAGGTCTCTCTACTGTACATGCAAACACTCAGAACATAGCAGCAAGACAAGGCAGCAGAGCCACTTCTAGTGGTGGAGTGGCCTGCAGGTCTGATCAACTCAGGGTCAGGGCAGGCAGCTCTGACTTTTAGACAGAGGTCCTCCTGGCTTCCTGAGTCCCAAGCTTACCTGCAGTCACTCCAGCACCCAAAAGAGGACCAGCAGAGCTGCAGAAACAGTAAGATCAGACAGGGCTAAAAGGGGTTGGTCGACTTAAAAGGGAGTGGCATTCAACTGAGCCCAAGCCTGTGGAAAGGATGTAGTGTTCATATCAGAACACCCTGCCAGTGCACCTTTCCCTCCATGGCTTGGTACCTGATCTTCAGCATCAACAGTTACGACCATGGAGCAGTGGGTTATTGGTCTTTGTAAACTGACCAAGTGACACAGACTACAAGGGCTCAGTTCTTCTCGCTGAGAGGCACAGGGGTGCTCCAGAAATCACCTAGGAGGAATGGCCTCGGAGGGGACCACAACCACAGACCTGACCCTTGGACCTGACACATGAGCTGCATGGGATCTGCAGCTCTAGCCTATAGTCCCTGGACCTCTGACCCACCACTGACTCATTAGGAACTCCTGCTGGATTTCAGAAATCTGCAGGCTTGAATAACATACCCCACCCCAATCCCTGACCTGAGTATCCTGTTGAGAAACAACAGGAAGGGATGAATTTTGGGAGACCCACTAAGATCCAGCCCCAAAACAAGGCCCAACCCAGCCTGTGGAGAGCTACAGATCACCAAGGTTATACGGCCTCTATAGCAAACATCTTTCCTTCACACTAGGTACCAAAGACAATAGGAACAATCAGCTAAGGACAAATGGTTAAAGCTCATTGAGAGAAGCAGTACCATCAGAGAAAAGTGTCTCGTTGCCCGGGAGAGAGAACTACTAAACAAACAAATCAATAAGCATACAATAGATAGAAAAGACTAAAAAATAGAAAAAATATAACTAATATATAAAAAATAAATAAAAATTAAAAATAAGAAGTCTATGTCCAAGTTCCCTTTGGTGTGTTAGTTGTAGTATCGATACCTTCTACTATATAGCTAAAATCCTACTATAAGTGAATAGATGCCATATGTGTCCTTCTGAGTCTGGGTTAGTTCACTCAGGATGAGCTTTTCTAGTTCCATCCATTTGGCTTCAAATTGCATAATTTCATTGATCCTGAGAGCTGAATAGTAATCCATTGTGTAGATGTACCACAGTTTTTTAACCCATTCTTCAGTTGAGGGACATTTGGGTTGTTTCCAGTTTCTAGCTATTACAAATAAGGCTGCTATAAACATAGATGAGGAAACTTCCTTATGATTCTGTGAAGAGGCATTTGGGTGTATATCCAGAAGTGGTATGTCTGGGTCCTGAGGCAGAGCTATTCCAAGTTTTCTAAGATATCGCCATACTGACCTCCATAGTGGCTGCACAAGCCTGCATTCCCACCAACAATGGAGTAGGGTACCCCTTTCTCCACACCCTCTCCAGCATGTGCTGTCATTTGAGAACAAAACAGTCAAAAGTCAGGGAAATGTGACTCTAACAAAATTAAGTTATGCTAATACAGCAAGCCCTGACCATCCTACCACAGCTGAAACACATGAATGAATGTAATCTATACTTATGAAAATAATAGAGGCCTTAAAAGAAGAAAATATATCCCTGAAAGAATTTAAAAAGGGAACAATTCTCCAAGTGAAAGCAGTGGAGAATTCCATTAAAGACCTCCAAACAAACTCAGTCAAACAAGAATGGGAAAGAGACAAGGCTATGAAAGATTTGCAGGCAAAGACAATCAAATTAGAACAGAAAATGTATAAAACATTTCAAGAGCTTAAATTAGAAAGGGAAACAAAAATAAAACACAAACAGAGACAAACCTGGAGGTGGTAAAGCAAGGAAAGGGAACAGCAACTATAGACAAGATTATCACAAATAGGATACAGAGATGGAAGACAGAATCTCAGGCATGGAAGACTAGATTGAAGAAATCAGTACAATAACCAAAGAAAATGAGAAATCTAAACTATTCCTAACCCACAACATCCAAGAAATCAAGGGATGGACTCTAAGAATTATAGACATAAATGAAAGAGAAGCCTCCCAACTCCTAGTTCCAGGAAACATACATATTCAACAATCTCATAGAATAAAATTTCCCAAACCTGAAGGAAGAGATGCTGGTAAAAATCTAAGAAACATTGAGAACATCAAATAGATTAGACCAGAAAAGAAATTATTCCAGCCCCATAAAAATGAGACCCACAGAACAAAGAAAGAATAGTAAAATCTGTAAAAGAAAAAGGTCAAGTAGCATATAATGACAGACCAGTCAGAATTACATCTGATTTCTCCTAATAAATTTAAAGCCAAAAGAGCATAGGCAGACATGGTACAAACCATAAAAGATCACAGGTGCCAGCCCAGCTACTATACCCAGCAAAACTTTCTATCACCACAGACAGAGAAAACAATATATTCCATGACAAGAGCAAATTTAGACAATGTCTGTCCACAAATCCAGCTCTACAGAAGATCCTAGAAGGAAAATTCCAACTCAGCGAAGATAACAACACCCAATAAAACACAGGATACAAAAAACTCCACTGCAACTAAACCAAAAGAAACACACAACCACCACCTACATCAAATAAAAAGATACAGGCTTACAGAATGGATCAGTAAACAAGATCCATCATTTTGCTGCATATAAGAAATGCACCTCACTAATAAACATGGACTCTACCTCAGAGTAAAAGGCTGGGAAAAGATTTTCCAAGCAAATAGTCTGAGGAAGCAAGCTGGAGTAGCCATCCTAGTATAAAATAAAATAGACTTTCAATCAAAATTAATCAAAAAAGATAGGGAAGGACATTGTATACTAGTCAAAGGAAAATTTCATCAAGATGAGATCTCAATACTGAATATCTATGCCCCAAATACAAAGGCACCCACATTTGTAAAAGAAACTCTTCTAAAACTTAAACCACACATCGATCCCTACACATTAACAGTAGCAAACTTCAACTTCCCACTCACAACAATGGACAAGTCATCAAGACAGAAAACAGAGAAATAATGAGACTAACAGAGATAATAAATCAAATGGACCTAAAAGATATCTACAGAACATTTCACTCAAACCCAAAAGAATATACCTTCTTTTATCACCTCAAAGAACCTACTCCAAAATTGTCCATATAGTGAGATACGAAGTAAGCCTCAAGAGATACAAGAAAATTGAAATAACCCATTGCATCTCATCAGACCACCATGGATTAAAGGTGAACTTCAACAACAACAGAAATAAGAAGAAGCTTACATATTCATGGAAACTGAACAACTCTCTACTTAATGACCAATGAGTCAGGAAAGAAATAAAGAAGTAAATCAAAGACTTTCTAAAATCCAAAGAAAATGAAGGCACAACATACCCAAACCTAAGGGGCACAATGAAAGCAGTGCTATGAGGAAAGTTCATAGCACTAAGTGTCTTCAATAGGAAAATGGTGAGGGGTCATATTAGCAACTTAAGAGCAGAACTGAAAATGATAGGAAAAAAGAAGCAAACATTCTCAAGAAGAGCAGATGCCAGTAACTCATCAAATTTAAGGCTAAAACCAACAACTTAGAAACAAAAATTACAATACAAAGAATCAAGGAAACAAAGAGTTCGTCTTTTGAGAAAATCAACAAAATAGACAAACCCTTAGCCAAACTAACTAAAAGGCAAAGGGAAAATTGCTAAATCAACACAATCAGAAAGGAAAAGGGAGAAATGATAATAAACAGTGAGGAAATACAAAAATAAAAAAAAAAAAAAACTTCAGGTCTTACCTTAAAAACCTGTACTCTACCAAATTTGAAAACCTAAGTGAAATGGACAATTTTTGTAATAGATTCCACCTTCCAAAGCTAAATCAAGATCAGGTTAACAGATTAAACAGCCCTATAACCCCTAAGGAAATAGAAACAGTCAATAAAAATCTCCCAACCAAAAAAAGCGCAGGGCCAGATAGTTTCAGCTCAGAATTCTATCATACCATCAAAGAAGAGCTAAAACAAATAATCTTCAAACTCTTCCACAAAACAGAAACAGAAGGAACACTGCCAAACTCATTCTATGAGACCACACACCATGACACTTAAACCACAGAAAGACTCAACAAAGAAAGAGAACTTAAAACCAATTTCTCTTATGAATATAGATGCAACAATATTCAATAAAATACTTGCAAGCAGAATCCAACAACACATCGAAAGTATCCTACACCATGATCAGGTAGGCTTCAACTCAGGAAAACAAAATTCAACACCCCTTCATGATAAAAGTCTTAGAGAGAATGGGCATAGAAGGATCATACCTAGAATTAATAAAGGCAATGTACAGCAACTCAGTAGCCAACCTCAAATTAAAATAGGGAAAAACTTAAAGCATTTCCTTCAAAAATCAGGGACAAGGCAAGGATACCCACTCTCCCTATATCTCTTCAACATAATACTTGAAGTTCTAACTAGAGCAATATGACAACTTAAGTGGATCAGTGAAATGCAAATTAGATGAGAAGAATTTAAAGTATCTCTGTTTGCAAATGATATCATAGTATACATAACTGACACCAAAAATTCCAACAGATAATTCCTACAACTGAAAAACTCTTTCAGCAAGGTGACTGGATACAAAATTAATTCAAAAACATCAACAGCCCTTCTTTATACAAGAGATAAATGGACCAAAAAAGAAATTAGGAGAACAAGAAACTTCACAATAGCCACAAACAATATAAAATACCTTGGTGTAATAAAAACCAAGCAAATGAAAGACCTGTATGATAAAGAACTTCAACTCCTTAAAGAAAGAAATTGAAGAGGACATCAGAAGATGGAAAGATCTCCCATGCTCATGGATAGGTAGGGTCAACATAATAAAAATGGCCATCCTTCCAAAAGCAATATACAGATTCAATGCATTTCCTATAAAAAATCAACACAATTCTTACAGACCTTGACAGAACAATTCTCAACTTCATATGTAATTACAAAAAACCCAGAATAGATAAATCAATCTTGTACAATAAAAAAATATCTGGAGGCATCACCATCCCAGATTTCAAGCTATACTACAGAGGAATAGTAATAAAAACAGCGTGATACTGGTATAGAAAAAGACCAGTGGATCAATGGAATCGAATTGAAGACCCAAACATGAACACACACACCTATGTTCACTTAATTTTTAGAAAGAATTGTCCAAAACCATACAATGCAAAAAGGACAGCATATACAACAAATGGTGCTGGTCTAACTGGATGTCCATATGTAAAAGAATAAAATTAGACCCATACTTATCACCATGTACAAAACTTAAGTCCAAGTGGATCAAAGACATTAACATAAGGCAAGACACACTAAAACTATTAGAAGAGAAACTGAGTAAAACCCTCAAACTCATTGGAACAGGTGACAACTTCCTGAACAGAACACCAACAGCTCAGGCTCTAAGACGAACAATCAATTACTGGGACCTCATGAAACTGAAAAGCTTATGTAAGGCAAAAGACACTGTCATTTGAAGAAAACAGCAACCTAGAGATTGGTAAAAAAATCTTCACAAACCCCACATCCAACAGAGGACTAATATCCAAAACTTAAAAAGAACTTAAGAAATTAAACATCAAGAATCCAAATAATCCAACCAAAATATGGAGAACACAGCTGAACTAGGAATTTCGAAAGGAAGAATCTCTAGTATACCAGAGACACTTGAAGAAATGTTTAACATCCTTAATCATCAGAGAAATACAGCTCAAGACAATTCTGAGATTCCGTCTCACACCTGTCACAATCAAAATCTCAAAAGACAGCACATGCTGCTGAGTTTGTGGAGAAAGGGGAACAATCCTCCATTAGTAGTTGAGTGAAAACTTGTATAACCACCATGGAAATTGGTCTGGCGATATCTTAGAAAACTTGGAAGAGCTCTACCTCAAAACCCAGCCATACCACTTCTGGGCATACATTCATAAGATTCCTCACCAAACTACAAGGACTTTATATCTATTCTCAAGGAAACCTTATTTGTAATAGCTAGAAACTGAAAACAACCCAGATGTCTACAACTGAAGAATGGATAAAACAAACAAACAAAACACTGTGGTACATTTACACAATGGAATAATACTCAGTTATCAGAAACAAGGAAGTCATGAAATTTGCTGCCAAATGAATGGAACTAGAAATACTCATCCTGGCTACACTGACACATTTTGAACGCGGGTGAAAAAAGAGCCATAAAAACCACAGAGTTATTGGGCACTGTGCAAAAACCGGAGGGGCTAGACCCCCCCCCCCCACCCGGGGACACTCACAGCTCCCAAGGGACTGTTAAAAGTCCCAGGGCAAGGCTCTCCCCATCTCTCACAGACACAGAAGCCACTAAACCCGGGATTCGGGAACTCCCATTTGGAGAGGCGCCTGGTAAGATCAATACCAACTTACAGCAGGCAGAATCAGGGTCCACTTGGCCATAGATCGCTGACCTATTGGGCTCCCCACACATCAGGTTGAACTTATACCCACTTAAAAAACTTTGCGAGATAGTGGAAGGCTTAGCAAGGAACAAACAGGGGGATCAGCGGGTGGTCCGCAGCCGCTCATGAAGCGGAGGGCGGGAGGTTCCGAGAGAGCGCGAGAAGCTGGGAACACAAAGGCGGGCGGGAGGGGCCAAATCCCACACTCACAGCGCAGCTAGGGAGGGAGCACGGCTGGCAGGGCCAAAACCCCACGAACCCACGGCAGGTCATCTGGGGAGAGAGACAGGCATGGGCGGGGCCACGGATCCGTGCACCCACGGCTGAGCTGCTGGGACCAGAGGTCCACTCAGGCAGCCGGAGGATCCAGGGCTTGGGGTACCCACGGAACCCGTGGCGGCACAGACAGGAAGGGAATCAGGCACAGAGTCCAGCCCTGTGGCGAGAAGCCTAGAGAGAAACCAGAAATCGGGACCATAGCTGTATCCTAGAAAATCCAGACATATTAGGTGTGGAGCCAGACCCTGTCAGCCTCCGTGACGACAAACAAAGCCCACAGAATCTGTGCCTGGGCAAACAGGCCCATACCATCAGAACCATTACAGGCTGATAACTCAGAGTGCAACATAGGGAAGTCTGAATTGAGAGCAGTGAAATAATCCTGGTCCATTACTCACAACCTGGGAATAGGCCACACCAGCTCACAGTGCCTCAGGCGATTAAAACCACAGTGACCTTGAAATCCCCCTGTAAGCAATGACAGATAGCCAAGTAACTCGTCCCCTGCGCCAAATCATCCACTGTGATTCCAATCACAGAAAACAGACAGCTAAACGCATCCAATGGCGAAAGGTCAAAAAAAAAAATAGAAATCAAGGAATTATGACTCCAACAAAGCAGAATCATCCTAGCTCATCCAATTCGGATGACCACACACCAACAGAAACACATGAAAACATTGACAATTCTGCATTATGGAAAGTGATAGAGTCCCTGCAAGAAGAACTTAAATCTATGAAGGAATTCAAAGAAGCCACAATTCTACAAATCAAAACAAGGAACAACACCATTAAAGAGCTCCAAGCCAAGGTGACAGAGCTTGCACAGGAAAAGGAAAAAGCCATGAAAGATTTTCATGCAAAAACAAGCAAGCTGGAGAAGGAAATGTACAAAACGAACAAAACCATACAAGACATGAAAATAGAAATAGAAACAATAAAGAAAGCACAGTCAGAGTTAAAAGAGGAAGTGGAGAACCAAGGGCAGAAAACAGGAACCACGGATGTGAGTATCAACAATAGGATGCAAGAGATGGAAGACAGGATCTCAGGCATGGAAGATTCAGTGGAAGAAATCAGTACAAAATCCAAAGAAAATGAGAAGGCTAAAAAATCTCTCACCCACAACATCCAAGAAATCAGGGACTCAATGAAAAGACGGAACATAAGAATTATAGGTATAGAGGAAAGAGAGGACTCCTGACTCCAAGGTCCAGGAAATATCTTCAACAAAATCATAGAGGAAAACTTCCCAAACCTGAAAAAAGAGATGCCAATAAATATCCAAGAGGCTTACAGAACACCAAACAGATTAGACCAGAAAAGAAACTCCTCTCGCCACATAATAATTGAAACTCCAAATGTACAAAACAAAGAAAGAATATTAAAACTGTAAGAGAAAAAAGTCAAGTCACATACAATGGCAGACCCATCAGAATTACACCTGACTTCTCCCCAGAAACGTTAAAAGCTAGAAGGGCCTGGTCAGATATATTACAAATCCTGAGAGACCATAGGTGCCCAGCCAGACTACTTTACCCAGCAAAACTCTCTATCAACATAGATGGAGAAAACAAGATATTCCATGACAAAATCAAATTTAAACAATATCTACCCACAAACCCAGCCCTACAGAAAATCATAGAAGGAAAATCCCAACCCAGAGAAGAAAACTCCACCCAAGAAAACAAAGGGAATAGAAAACCCCTCAGCAACTAAACCAAAAGAGGCACAGGACCACCACCTATACCAAACAAATGGGAAATAACAACCCCAGGTCACTAATATCCATCAACATCAATGGACTCAACTCCCTAATAAAAAGAAATAGGTTTACAGAGTGCATCCGCAAGCAAGACCCTTCCTTATGCTGTATACAAGAGACACATCTAACTACAAAAGATAGACACAGCCTCAGAGTAAAGGGCTGGGAAAAGGTTTTCCAAGCAAATGGACCCAGGAAGCAAGCTGGAGTAGCCATCCTAATATCAAACAAAACAGACTTCCAACTGAAGTTAATGAAGAAAGACAAAGAAGGGCACTATATATTCATTAAAAGGAATATTCATCAAGAGGAAATCTCAATACTGAACATCTATGCCCCAAATACAAAGGCACCTACTTTCGTAAAAGAAACACTTCTAAAACTTAACGTGCACGTCGATCACAACACATTAGTAGTGGGAGACTTCAACACCCCACTCACAACAAAGGACATATCATCAAGACAGAAGCCAAACAGAGAAATATTGAGTCTAACAGAGATCATGAAACAAATGGACCTAACAGATATCTACAGAACGTTTCACCCAAACACAAAGGAATACACCTTTTTCTCAGCACCCCACGGAACCTTCTCCAAAATCGACCACATAATTGGTCACAAGGATAGTCTCAATAGATACAAGAAAATTGAAATAACACCTTGTATCTTATCAGATGACCACGGAATAAAGCTGGTCTTCAACAGTAAAAGAATCAACAGAAAGCCTACACACACATGGAAATTGAACAGCTCCTTACTGGATGACCACTGGGTCAGGGAAGAAATAAGAAGGAAATCAAAGACTTCTTAAAATCCAACGACAATGAAGACACAACATACCCAAACCTATGGGATACATTGAAAGCTGTGCTACGAGGAAAGTTCATAGCACTAAGTGCTTTCAAAAAGAAAATTGTGACAGCTCATATTAGTGAACTAACAGCTAAGCTGGGTGAAATGTAAAAAAAAAGAAACAAACACTCCCAAGAAGAGCAGAAGACAGGAAATCATCAAACTTAGAGCTGAAATCAACAACTTAGAATCAAAAAGAACTATACAAAGAATCAATGAAACCAAGAGTTGGTTCTTTGAGAAAATCAACAAAATAGACAGACCCCTAGCCAAATTAACTAAAAGGCAAAGGGAAAGAAC
>CAJQZJ010004856.1:9017537-9108743 GCA_907164525.1 Lophiomys imhausi | reverse complement strand
GGGGGGGGGGAGCACCGTAGAATTGGTGGTCTTATGTATTCTGGAATCATACGGAGCGGGGAGGTGAGTGTGCATACTCTTGGTCCCACCATTCAAGAAGAGTACACCCTTGGTCCCAGCTCCCAGCACACTGGAGACAGAAACGGGCAGATCCCAGAGCTCAGGGTCAGCCTGATGCAGGGCAAACTCTAAATAGAGAAAGACTTCGATCCAGGAGTGGTGGAACACATCTTTGATCCCTTCAGATGGGAAACACAGGTCCCTGATCCCAATAATTAGAGTTCAGAGACACACACATGGGATTTGGAGGGACATAGTTTTGGAGGCTACTTACATAAGGCCTTCTCAATGCAGGCAGATTGTCCTTTGGGATCTCAAAATATATACACTAGAGCTGGTTTAGCTCCAAGGTGACAGAATGAGTTCTTCTTTAACCCGGATTGAAAGATAATGCTTTGTATGTTGTCAGAAGGCCAAATTTGCTTCAGGAGAAGTACTACCTAGCCACCCCCCCCAAAAAAAAGTGTGCAATTGTCCTAGGGTTGGGATTGGGGCAGGGCTCTGTTCTTATCATTCCAGGAGAATCGAAGCATCCATTGGGGTAGCCCGGGACGGCTGGACTGCGGAATCCTCAGCAGAGAGCAGAATCAGGCACCAAGGAAGACGAGTGACCCAGTTGATCCTGCCTGGCAGACTTCCTCAACAGCTGTCTCCATCGGGGGCCTGTAACCACCACAGCAATCCAATGTCACTGGGACCGCTCAGCTCTACACAATGCCCCGGCAGGAACCTCAGTGAAGCCTGCAAGATCAAACCCCTTAGGTCATCTAAACAGCTGAGAACAGAAGGACTGAACATAAAAGGAGTGTACTAACATTTTTAATCATTTTTCCCATTTGGGTTCAGGCCCCAAACAGGTCTACTATGACCCAAATCAGCAGGAAGTCACTTTAAGAGAGCGACGTCCCATCCCCAGTGGATGGGGAAGGTGTTTCTCCGCCCTTCTTTTAGGTTATTTGAAGGATAACTGAAAACTCTGATATGTAGGGGAAGAGACTACAAGCTGATAAATGGTCCTGTCTTAATGGGTTTTGGAGGTTAGCCCCAGGGAATTCCTACTTTTCCTTTTCTATATCCTTCTTCCTCTCCTATGTAGGAGTGCATAGGCTTGAGAAAAATGAGATATAGACATAGCACAGGAAGGTCCAAGAAGAAGGGGCAGATTATTGAATATGCCCTTATACCTTTGTATATTGATACAAAATTAGTAGTTTATTTGGCTAAAGTGGTATTGACCATTGTTTATTGTGCAAAAATAAGATTGTATTGGATTACATCGGTATTGATCTTAGTATATTGATACAAAATTAAGATTATAGTTGGCCACAATGGTATTGACCCTTGCATATGGATGTAATATTAAGATTATATTGGGCTACATTGGCATTGATCTTGGTATATTGATACATAATTAAGAGTATATTTAACCACAATTGAATAGATCTTTGTATATTGATACAAATTTAAAGGTAACGCTTCCTAATGGTATCATACCTAGAGATACTTAAAAATAAAATGTGAAGCTCTGACCTCTTGATACCAACCATCTAAAACGGTCTAGGATAGTTAAAACAAACTCCTAGTCATGCAAACATGTCACTTTGTTAGCTACTATGACAGTCTATCACAGATATTCTCTAAACTACCCAGTAATCAAGTTGCTAAGAGACAAGAAACATTTGCTTATCTAAATACAAGAGATGGATAGGGCATCTTCAAAAACCCCAAGAGATCTGCAGAATATGGCATTCAAAGATGTTATCTTAAATCGAGATTTTTTTTTGATATCGAGACATATCAGCGCCTGACAGCACCCCCTATTCTACTCCAAGTAGAAGATAAGCATCGAAGAACCTCCACTTTAAGATGGTTGAATTAGTGGCAAGCCTTTCTCTTGGCATGAATAACCCCTTGCACCAACTGCAGACAGACTGCTGTCCAAAAAGGACAAAACTTGGTAGCAGGGAAGTCGACAGCCTAACTCTGCCAAGACAGGGTAGGTAAGTCCTTCATAATCCCTGCTCTACAAGAAATGTCTGTCATAGAAACAGGACTCAAAGTCTGAAGACTGATGCTGGAATCTATGCAGAGAAAATGGGAACTGTCCAGGCAGTCATTGGTATGTTCTTTCTTAGTTTTGGAAGCTGCGGGCCCTGCACTTCCTATATAAACAAATATATTTATCCCTCTCAGGTCTCTGAGGTGGTTGAAGAATAGACAGCTAGAGTCTCATAGTTAAATTTTGAATTGTTTAGGAATCAAGAGGGTGTTATAGATCTAAGAAGATACTCTTAAAAGTGTGTTGCAAGATAGTATGAATGTTGAGTCACATATAGACCTTTAAACTCATGGAGTTACTTAGATAGTAGAATGTTAAAGTCAGGGGCCAAATATGTATAAACTGGACATTGGGAAGGTATACTGGGCCATTTAACTCTCATAAATGTGGCATATTTATATCTATTGTTTTGTATAATACTTACTGTTATAAGAGAAGGAACCATCTGTTGGACTGAAAGGGGAAACTTCTGGGGAGAAGAGGGTGGAAGGGCATGATAGGAAGGGGGAATAGGGAGGGGTTTGTTACTGAGATGTAATTTGAAGAAAAAAAAATGAAGTATTTAAAAAAAAGAAGAAATACTCATCCTGAATCTAACCCAGATTCAGAAAGATGCACATGGCATCTATTCACTTATAACAGGATTTTGCTCATAAAATACAAGATAACGATCCTACAACAAACAGACTGAAAGGAACAGGAATATGGACTTTGTTTCCAATTAGTGGGATACTTTGCCCTAGTGGAGCGACTAGCACAAAAGAAAGCTCTTAGTCCTCATATTACTGATGAACTGAGGGGGATTGAGATGTGGTGATACCCCTCACCAGAAGAGGAGAATAGCTGGAAGAGCGAAGCAGAAGGTAGAAGGTTGGGACCAAGAATGGTGGAGGGTGGGGATCCAAGATGTTGGAGGCCTGCGCGGACGTATTTTGATTTCAGGGTTAACAGTCACAAGACGGCGAGTGTTGCAGGACGCTGTACAAATGGCACGACCCCTTCTAAATCTCACCCAGCTACCCAGGGACCACTGAGAGTTCCTGGGAAGGACGTTTCTTCCCACTCTCGGACATACAAGGAAGCCACTGGATCCGGGAATCTGGACGCCCATCCCCCACCAGGAGAGACTCCTGGTAAGTTCCAATCTAAAACCCAACAGGCAGATTCAGATCCCATGCAGAGAGAATCCCTACCCTGCTGGGAACCCCAGGTCTCACACAGACTATCCAACTATCTGGTGAAAGGTTGTGACCCTTGGAAGTGAGCACAGCTCGGCTAAAAAGTGTCTTCAGACTGCAGACCGCAACCCACTGCTGTGAAGTCACTGGCCAGTTTGCAAGCTGGGGGAGCGGCAAGGCCATTGGAGGTGAAGGGCAGATTTACTTACCACAGGAACCAACCCCGGGCAAACTGCAAGATATTTGAAACTGTCATATATCGCACTTTTTTACTAGTACTGGCCCTTCTGGCAGGGAACCAGAGCTTACTTGTAAACAGATCCACCACCTGGATTAGTTGGGTCTCCACCTAGGAGGCAGGGCTGAATGACTCACCTTATAGGGGTGGAGTAAGGCAACTCGAATCCTACACCAAAGTGCCCCCTTTGGATCCAAGTCCAGAAGACAGCTAAAAACTTCGACATGGCCTGAGGCCCCAGACAAAAAAAAAAAAAAAAGAGCGAAATGTCTCCAACAAAAGAAAGCAACACTATTCCACCCAGCCCGAACCACCTCACCACTGCTGAAACACATGAAAATGATGACAATTCTACATTATGTAAAGTGATAGAGTCCCTTGAGAAGAACTTAAATCTATGAAGGAATTCAAAGAAACCACAATTTTACAAGTCAAAACAATGAATAACACCATTAAAGAGCTCCAAGCCAAGGTGACTCAGCTTGAACAGGAAAAGGACAGAACAGTGAAAGATTTCCAGGCAAAAACAATTAAACTGGAGAAGGAAATATACAAAACGAACAATATCATTCAAGACATGAAAATAGAAATGTAAACAATAAAGAAAACACAGTCAGAGTTAAGAGAGGAAATGGAGAATCAAGGGAATAGAACAGGAACTACAGATGTGAGTATCAAAAATAGGATGCAAGAGATGGAAGACAGGATCTCAGGCATGGAAGATTCGATGGAAGAAATCAGTACAACACCCAAAGAAAATGAGAAAGCTAAAAAATCTCTCACCCACAACATCCAAGAAATCAAAGACTCAATGAAAAGATGGAACCTAAGAATTATAGTCATAGAGGAAAGAGAAGACTCCCAATTCCATGGTCCAGGAAATATCTTCAACAAAATCATAGAAGAAAACTTCCCAAACCTAAAGAAAGAGATGCCAGTAAAAATCCAAGAGGCTTACAGAACACCAAACAAATTAGATCAGAAAAGAAACTCCTCTCACCACATAATAATAGAAACTCCAAATGTAGAGAACAAAGAAAGGATATTAAAAGCTGTAAGAGAAAAAGGCCACGTCACATACAATGGCAGACCCATCAGAATCACACCTGACTGACTTCTCCTCAGAAACTTTAAAAGCTAGAAGGGCCTGGACGGATGTCCTACAAGCCCTGAGAGAACATAGGTGCCCAGCCAGACTACTATATCCAACTCTCTATCAACATAGAAGGAGAAAACAAGATATTCCATGACAAAATCAAATTCAAACAATATCTACTCACAAACCCAGCCCTACAAAAGATCCTAGAAGGAAAATTCCAACACAGAGAAGATAACTACACCCAAGAAAACAGAGGAAATAGAAAATTCCACAGCAACTAAACAAAAAGAAACACAAGACAACCAGCTATACCAAAATAATGGGAAATAACAACCCCTGGTCACTAATATCCATCAACATCAATGGACTAAACTCGCTAATTAAAAGACACAGACTTACAGACTGGATCTGTAAACAAGACCCATCTTTTTGCTGTATACAAAAAACATACCTCACTATTGAAGATAAACACTATCTCAGAGTAAAGGGCTGGGAAAAGGTTTTCCAAGCAAATGGACCCAGGAAACAAGCTGGATTAGCCACCCTAATATCAAACAAAATAGACTTCCAATTAAAGTTAATAAAAAAAAGACAGAGAAGGGCATTACATACTCATTAAAGGAAATATCCACCAAGAGGACATCTCAATATTGAACATCTATACCCCAAATACAAAGGCACCTACATATATAAAAGAAACGCTTCTAAAACTTAAATCGCACATCAATCCAAACACTTTAATAGTAGGAGACTTCAACACCCCACTCACAACTATGGACAGATCATCAAGACAGAAGCCAAACAGAGAAATAATGAGTCTAACAGTGATCATGAACCAAATGGACCTAACAGATATCTACAGAACATTTCACCCAAACACAAAGGAATCTTCTCAGCACCTCACAGAACCTTCTCCAAAATTGGCCATATAGTTGGACACAAAGTTATTCTCAACAGAGATAAGAAAATTGAAATAACCCCTTGTATCTTATCAGACCACCATGGGATAAAGCTGGACTTCAACAACAAAAGAATCAAGAGAAAGCCTACACGCACATGGAAATTGAACAACTCTTTACTGGATGACTACTGGGTCAGGGAAGAAATAAAGGAAATCAAAGACTTCTTAAAATACAACGACAATGAAGGCACAACATACCCAAACCTATGGGACACAATGAAAGCTGTGCTACGAGGAAAGTTCATAGCACTAAGTGCTTTCAAAAAGAAAATTGTGACAGCTCATATTTGCGAATTAACAGCTAAACTGGGTGAATTGGGAAAAAAAGAAGCAAACACTCCTAAGAGGAGCAGAAGGCAGGAAATCATCAAACTTAGGGCTGAAATCAACAACTTAGAAACAAAAAGATCTGTATAAATAATCAATGAAACCAAGAGTTGGTTCTTCAAGAAAATCAACAAAATAGACAGACCCCTAGCCAAATTAACTAAAAGGCAGAGGGAAAAACCCAAATCAACAAAATCAGAAGAGAAATGGGAGAAATAACAGCAGACATTGAGGAAATCCAGAGAATATTTGGGTCCTACTTTAAAAAATCTATACTTCACCAAATTTGAAAACCTAAGCGAAATGGACAATTTTCTTGATAGATTCCACCTACCAAAACTAAATTAAGATCAGATTAACAGATTAAACAGCCCAATAACCCCTAAGGAAATAGAAACAGCCATTAAAAATCTCCCAACCAAAAAAAGCCCAGGGCCAGATGACTTTAGCCTGGAATTGTACTGGACCTTCAAAGAGGAGCTAACACCAATATTCTTCAAACTCTTCCACCAAATAGAATCAGAAAGAACACTGCCAAACTCATTCTGTGAGGCCACAGTCACCCTGATTCCTAAACCACACAAACACCCAACAAAGAAAGAGAACTTCAGACCAATCTCCCTCATGAACATACATGCAAAAATACTTAATAAAATACTAGCAAACCGAATTCAAGAACACATCAAAAGTATCATACACCATGATCAAGTAGGCTTCATCCCAGGAATGCAGGGGTGGTTCAACATATGAAAGTCTATCACCATAATTCACCATATAAACAAGATGAAAGAAAAAACCACATCTGACAGAGGGCTAATATCCAAAATCTACAAAGAACTCAAGAAATTAAATGCCAAGAAACCAAATAATCCAATCAAAAAATGGGGGACGGAGCTAAGTAGAGAATTCACAAAGGAGGAATCCCTAATGGCCGAGAGACACCTGAAGAAATGCTCAACATCCTTAATCATCAGGGAAATGCAACTCAAGACGACTCTGAGATTCCATCTCACACCTGTCAGAATGGCTAAGATCAAAAGCTCAAATGACAGTTCATGCTGGTGAGGGTGTAGAGAAAGTGGAACCCTCCTCCATTTCTAGTGGGAGTGCAGGCTTGTTCAACCACTATGGAGGTCAGTCTGGCAATATCTTAGAAAACTTGGAATAGCTTTGCCTCAGGACCCAGCCATACCAATTCTGGGTATACATCCATATGACTCCTCATGGAATCATAAGGAAGTCTCATCATATATGTTCATAGCAGCCCTGTTTGTAATAGCTAGCAACTGGAAACAACCCAGATGTCCCTCAACTGAAGAATGGATTAAAATACTGTGGTACATCTATACAATGGAATATTACTCACCTATCAGAAATAATGAAATTATGCAATTTGCAGCCAAATGGATGGAACTAGAGAAACTCATCCTGAGTGAACTAACCCAGACTCATAAGGATGCACATGGCATCTATTCACTTACAGTAGGATTTTAGCTATATAGTACAGGATATCTGTGCTACAACGAGCACACCAAAGGGAACATGGACATAGACTTTTTTGTTGTTGTTGTTGTTGGTAGTTTTTGTTGGTTTGTTTGTTTGTTGGTCTGTTTTTTAGTTTTCCCTCCCTAGCAATGAGACACTTTTCACTGGTGGTACTGCCTTGTAGGCCCCCAGTGTATGAAGAGGCTCTTGGCCCTCAAATGACTTCTGGACTGGGGCGAGGGACTGTCATGCAGGGACACTCCACTCCAGAGGAGCAAGATGGAAGGGTTAGAGGGTAGAGAATGGGAGGGCTGGGCTGGGAAGGGGGGAAAGAGGACAATATGATGGAGATATAACCTGAAGCAACAAATAAATAAATTTATTAATAAAAAAATTCTTCTGAAATCCTTAAAGGTATGACTATTTGGAGTTCCTGGTAAAATATTACTCTAGGCTTTGGCAACAGACTCTTAGGAATGATAATTGGCTAGGGAGGTTGGGAGAGTGAGGGGAGTTAACAGACATGCTGAAATTAGGGGGTTACACCAGGATCAGCTTAATATCCTGGGAATGGGTTCAGAGAGTGAGGAGATATCTCAGCAGTTGGTCTGCTACATAGCTTGGAATAAAACAGGACAATTGGATTTGAAGAATAAGAAGGAGAAATAAAAATCTGGAGTTAGATTGTTTACTTCCCTGGCAGGTGTGGTTTCTGGCTTCCAGGAAACACCTTGTGGGGTTGGGGGCTAAGATAATACTATGAAGGTGAATACAGAGGTGAAGATCCATATGATGAAGTAGAGATGGGGATTGGAAGGAATGAGAGGCTGCAGTGGGTGATCTGCTTCAAAATTAGAGATGAGACTGAAGGGTTAATTTAGAGTAAGGGATGATAGGTGAAGATATGTTCTCAGCCTATCTGCTTCCCTGGCTGGAGTGTCCTATGGCTACTTGGGGAATCATATATATGTTCCTTAATTTAAAAACCTTTTATTCTGGATTCATGTGGTGCTTTCTTTCACATCCTTTGACAATTTGCTAGTGACAACATTCTTCAAGTCATTGATGCAGGAGCCGTGACAGATTCTATGGGTGCTATTCGCAAAGATACTGACACCTTTACTATGAACTACTAGGAAACTCTGTTAGAAAGTACCAGACTAAGAGTTAACGTGTATGGTAAAACAGTTGGTGCAATGACCAGAAATAAAAGATTTTCGAACTTCTATACTTCACATGAAGTCACACATATTTGACTGATAGTAGTTAACTGCATTTGCCCTATTTAAAACAAATTCATCTTTAAAAATTATTACACATACTTATTTGTGAAAAGATGTGATTTTTAATTTGTTTGTGTAATGGTCAGAAATGATGTGTGATAGAAAAGCATAGTTGATTAACATACATGTAGAAAAAAACAAAATGTTTCAATGATAGAATTAAACTTCATATTGTTAGAAGAGTTATCTAAATATTCACTTAAATGCTGATGCTTTTTTTGACCCTACACTTCCCTATTTTTCCTTCCCTTTCTCTCATGATTAACCTCCTTCTTCACCTTCTGTAAAGGTTCAAGCAAGTGTTAATTACTTCTAACACTATTTAAAACAATCTCTATTTTTTTACTTCACAAATATAGAGAACATAGCTTTACTTCATGAAGAATAAAATTTTACTTAGCTTGAATCGTTTATAAAAGTTAAATAACAGTGTTTAAAGATATATATGTCTGTCATGTCTTAGTTTTGGAAGCTGCTGGCTCTGCACTTCTGTTTATTTGGATATATCTGTCCTTCTTAGGTCTCTAATATGGTTGAAGACTAGATAGCTACAGTCTCACTGTTAAATTTAAGTTGTTTAGTAATTAAAAGAATGTTCTAGGTCTAAGAAGATGTTTTTAAGTTGGCAATGCAAGTTAAGATGGAAACTGATTTAGGTATAGAACTTTAAAGTCATTGAGATAGATCAATAATAGAAGATTAATATTAGTTGCCAAGTATGTATTGAGTGGACATTGGGAATATATGTTATACCTTATAATTTTCATAATTGTGACCTAATTATTCTTATTGTTTTATATTGTATTTATTGTTATAAGGGAAAAAGATAGAGATGCTATTATAAATAAACAGGCATGCATATTTGTTCGTAAAATCTAAATTTTAATTCTATTTAGCCTCAAATCTCTATGTGGATGCAAAGCAATGCTGTCCTAAAATGGAAACATCTTAGTCATGCCTTCCAAACAGTATGATTAAAGACTTTTATATTGTCTATTATGTCATTAAAATATACATCTCTTCTAATAATGAAGCTTTTATTCTTAAAAATTGTATTTCATTATTTCAAAGAGTTAAAATACTTTTCAATTTCAATAATTGAAATACCTCTTTATAAAACTTATCTAGAGTGATCAAATATTCTATGACTACAACAATATGACTTTTTCCAAATGTCATGAGGGGCTGCTTTCCTTGGTAAATTCTTTCAGTGTTGTATATTCCATATGACACCTATCAAATTACTACTTTTATATTTAAAGAGTAGAAATTGTATATATAATATTACATATATGCAATTCAATATAACATATATATGTATATACATATATATATGTATATAAAACACTGTAGACTTTGTTGTAAGAAATTTCCTTAAAGGAAACCATAGTTTAGGATTTTTAAAAAAGAAACGATTAAAATACAAAAGTCCGTTTAATAAAAATGTCATTTAACTATACAGTTTATGTTAAAATTAAATTTGTGGCTTTAATTGTTACATGTGATTCCTCCAACTTTGCCAAGAGTCTTCTCCAAGTTCATAGAGCATTCCCAGAAACAAGAATATAATGTAAAAACCCTTATGGTAGTTCTAAGAATGTGAAGTGATTGAGTATAGTGGACCATCATACATGTTTCTAGCTAATGTAGTGGGAGAAAGATTACATAAGGAGGTGGGAAAAAGAATGTTAGGAGCGTATTCTAGGGAAAAGGACCCCTTCTTTACTTCTCCCATTTCCTATTGGCATTTCCCTTTGTACTCAACTATAGGAGAGTATGAGAGACACACAATCAGGAGAAGTTGCTCTCTGTAGCAGTAATGTTTTGAAGGAGAATGGCTGTCAAGACTCATATGTTTGAATGTTTGACCCCCTCATCAGTGAATCTATTTGGGAAACATTAAGAGGTATGAAATAATGGGTGGAGATTAGTACTGGACATGGGATTTGAGATTTCAAAAGCCCATGCTGGGACCATTCTTTCTTTCTGCCTACAACTTGTAGATCAGATATTAAATGTATGCTCCAGCTGTTATTTTATGTTTCAGTAATAGTATCAGACAGGTGTCCTTTTTATTATTTCTTTAAAATTTTGTATGTTTTTATGAGTGTTTTGAGAATTGTGTACAACAGGTTTTCATTGAATTCATCCCTTACCCCAACTCTTCTTAGATCCTCACTCCTATCCTTGCTGATGCAAATTTCTGTAATTTAAAAAAGTAATCCCTGCTCTACAGCAAATGTCTGTCAGAGAAACAGGACCCAAAGGCTGAAGACTGATGCAGGAATGTATGGAGAGAAAATGGGAACTGTCCAGGCAGTCATTGGTATGTCCTTTCTTAGTTTTGGAAGCTGCAGGCCCTGCACTTCCTTTATAAGCAGATATATTTATCCCTCTCAGGTCTCTGAGGTGGTTGAAGAATAGACAGCTAGAGTCTCATAGTTAAATTTTGAGTTGTTTAGGAATCAAGAGGGTGTTATAGATCTAAGAAGATACTCTTAAAAGTGTGTTGCAAGATAGTATGAATGTTGAGTCACATATAGACCTTTAAACTCATGGAGATGGTTAGATAGTAGAATGTTAAAGTCAGGGGCCAAATATGTATAAACTGGACATTGGGAAGGTATACTGGGCCATTTAACTCTCATAAATGTGGCATGTTGTTTTGTATAATACTTACTGTTATAAGAGAAGGAACCATCTGTTGGACTGAAAGGGGAAACTTCTGGGGGGAAGAGGGTGGAAGGGCGGGATAGGAAGGGGGAATAGGGAGGGGTTTGTGACTGAGATGTAACTTGAAGAAAAAAAAATAAAGTATTTAAAAAAAATAAGTCTATGTTGTGTTGTCCTTATTTTATTGGATATATAGTTTCCACTGGCTTATGTTCCTCTTAACAGGGTGTATATTCTTAGAACAGAGTGTAGAAAAAATAGTTAATTAAATTGTTTAACAGTATTTATATTATCATTAATTTGTTCAGCAGCTGTTGTTAATCCTTAACTTGCCATTATGAAAGAGTACACAGACACCACATGGATTTTAACAAGCCTTAGCCTGAACTGAGCAATCTTGGCCCATCTAAGCTAGCTCTTAATTCTATTAGCCAAATATGACCCCATATATACATACGTCCCCTTGGACTGCTATTCTCCATGCTATGCAGATGTTCCTGGCCATGGGGAATGAGATTCTTTTTGCTAACCCATGGTGTGTGTCCTCCTTCTTCATGCTCATGGCTGGAATGGAAAATCCTCTGTCTAAAGTGCAAGCCTCTTATTCTAATCTCAGGAAGTCCCACCTTCCTATACTCTTTCTGCTCAAATAATTGGCCATAAGTGACTTTTATTAACCAATCAAGAGAATGCCTCAGAAGGGGTGGTAACCATATCTCAGCATTGAAAGCAGCCTATCAGAAACAATGTTATTAGACCTTGCCTCAACAATAGAGTGAATCTCTTTCACAGTAGCAGCTAAGCATTGTCCAATTTACTTAAGAAGAGGTTGAACTTCATGCCGTTCTTCCTTCTTCATGCTAAAATGCTGTCTGGGTTGAGGTAGTATAGGTTTTGTACTGCTATCCTAACCATCATGACTTCAAATGTGACTTTGCCCTGCTGTACCCATAATAGAATTTTCTTTCTAGTCATTCACTTCTCTGGCTTAGGTAGTCTTACCACTGTTCTTAGCAATGCTTCCCAAGCCATAGGAGGTTTTATGATACCTACTCCCATTTAGGTTCAGGATTCCACAGTTTCCCATTTTCTGTATTTTGACAAATTGGAGGTCTCTGTATTAATTGCAATCTATTACAAATGCAAGCTTCACTGATAACAGCTGAAAGATACATTGATCTATGGGCTTGACAATAAATCATCAGGAGTCAGCATAATAGCACATACATTTAGCAAACTAATAGTAGTATGTTCTCCCCTGGGACCAATGCAGCTATAGATTCTTGGCCAAGTAATGTTGCTACATATGGATTTTCTTGTGGAGAAGGACATAATTCAAGCAAATGCACTTGATTACATAATGATGCTCATGTCCCTGTTACACCAATGTGTATGTCTTGTCCAGCCAATCTTCAGTGCAGCTTTCAGTTTCCCAGATGATTACTTTTTTCTAGTACTGTGTAACTCAACTTCCAGCACTATGAATAATATCCAGTGTCTACATATTTAAATAGTACATAAATAAATATCCCTCATATGACTGTTGAACTGAGAGGGGCTAATATATACGGACACTCCATATCAGAGGAGTGGTATTGGTAGGAGAGGGAGAAGAGGGTAGGAGGGTAGAACAGGGAAAGGTGAAAGGAGGGGACTGTGATGGAGATATAACTTGAAGTAATAAATAAACAAACAAAACAAAAACAAAAGTAAAAAGAAAGGAGATTCCTATACAATAATTATATCGTATACATTTTAAATTATAACCTAGCAAATTTTTCCTATGCTGAAAATAGACTTATTTTGTATAATGTATTCTGATTATGGTTCTTCTCCATCAACTTCTTTGATATCCTCTCCACCTCCACTCCCATCTAGATTCACACTATGTCTTCAGATAGAAAACAAACAGGAAGGTAAAGAATAAAAACAAAAAAATTAAGATTATAAAAAACTGGAATAGAATAAAATAAACAACAACACAGACACATACACACACATACAGAGAGAGAGATGGGAGAAAATGAACCAACAACAACAACAAAACATGAGACACACATAATGCACATAGTCACAGACACACACACATTCTCACCCTCAAGAATTTTATGAAAACACAAAACCAGAAGCCATAATATACATGCAAAGGACCACTAAGGCAAAAAACAGAACAAACAAAACTAAACAAAAGTCTCTGATACAATATTATGAAACAAAGAACCTCCAAAGATGCCATTGAGGCACCTACTACTGGGTATATGGCCAACCTTCAAATTGGTTTGTCAACATTGTGAAACTCCCTTAGAGAAAACTATTTTTTTTTATTTGCAAGTGGTTATCAATTGTAGATAATTTCTGGGTTAAATATGGTTGCAAGTGTCCACTTCTCTCAGTGCTAAGAGCCCATCAAGAGCCATGCAGACCCTGTGCATGCCCTCATGCATAGTTCTTGTGGACTTTGATGGTACTGATTTAGAAGACATTGTTTCCTTGGTGCCCTCCACCTTCCATTGCTCTTAAAAATGTTCTGTCTCCTGTACTGCAGAGTCACCCAAGCCCTGAGGGAAGAGATTTGATAGAGGTGTCCCATTTAGATAGTTTCCCATGTTTCTCTCTCTACGCATTTGTCAGGCTGTGAAACTCTGTATTTGTTTCCATTTACTGCAGGAAGAAGCTGATCTGGCAAAGGATGGCTTAGGCAATATAACAATATTTTATCTGTTTGGATGAAAATTGACCCATGTAAGAAATATCATTAGTTCTTATATTAAAATTTAGGATTCATAGATATGAGGTTTCCCATTTTATTAAAATATCCTGATTCATAAATGCAAATAAAACATAATATAAATTTTTGATTGTTATTCAGATATTGAAACCTCATGTATATTTCAGTTTTAATAGATTTTAAGTTTGGTGTAATGAATTTTTAATGTTTTACTTTGTAACAACATTTCCTGCATAGTATGGAAGAGAGTAATTGGAATACATGGTCCAGTTCATCTTCAATTAGTAATATACTATTTCACATGAAAACTTGTGCTGCTGCTACATAATTTCATTTGTGGAAACTTTCCTGTAATTGGATTTTATAATGATAATTCAAAGATAAGGGATGGCAAAAGTATCTCATAGTTGTTTTCATTTCTCTTTAGAGAGGAGTAATTAATTACTTACTCCATCAAATTCTAATCTCTTCAGAAGTCTCATTACTTTAATGACTTAATAATTACAAAAATTACCTTAAGATGATTATTATCCTTTTATAAAGAAAACATTTTGATATAAATATAATATATTATGATTGATTGCAACATTAAAACCTGTCTTTGAAGAAGTCATTGATATAAATATATGGGTATTTGTGAATAAATACAAATTTTCAAATGGTGTTTGAAGTCTTGGCTTGTCAACTTGTATGAAAATTATTCACATATCATGATTGTAAGATGAACACTTGCAATGTTTTATTTCTTCATGTTCAAATTAAAAATAACATGTGAAAAATGAAATATGTTTATGTAAACCATTTAATGCCTATATAATTATTTAGCTATACATGAGGAAAATATTCAGTCACACATCTCAACCTAACACTTAATTTTCACTCAAAGATATTATAAAAAGAGAGTTTAATGAATAAAGTATTGACTGTTTAAATTACAAGTTGATTATGTAAATAAAAAACTTTAATGTCAGTGTCTTATTGATAAACTATGTTTTATGTAGACTTAGTTATAATATTTTAAAATAAACAAAATAATTAGAGGATGATGTACTTTTTAAATAGAATAATACCACCTACTGGGACATCAAAAAATATTTTCATCATGGAGTTTAGTTCTAAAATATAAACAATATTATTTTCAAAAAAATATAAGAATTTTAAATATTGTTAATATTATTAATAATACCAATACAAGTTTACAACATAAGATTAAAGTACTTGCAAAGAAATAAAATAGGAAATTATTAAATAAAGTATAATATAAAATAGTTAATAAATAAAACACTGATAATAAAAAACCAACAATATTGCTCAACCTTAAAACAATGTCAATATATCCAATTCTTTAATATATTTCAGTGTAGTACGAATTGGTATTCTAATGCTTCTTTGAATTATATAACATTTCAAAAATATTCCTTAAATAGTAGTCTGAGTAAAGCACCCAAGTATATGTAGAAATTTTGTTTCTATACACCCAGTCTCTGAAATAATCTGTTAAAACTCCTGTAATTTTATGATGAATTTCATATAAAATACAATTAATGAATTAAAAACCCAAAGAAAATATCAACTTGAATATATTTTAAGAGTGACCTTTTCTTTGCGAAATGTACTGTTAAATGGAGTTACACAAAATACACATGAAAAATTTCACTTGCAATATATTTGAGGAAAATGTAACATGATGATTGTGGATTGATATTTTTCTTCAAAGCTGGAAAAAGTGATATAGAATTATACTTTTACTGAGAAGAAACTAAATGCCTTTATAAATAATGAGCATGAAAATCTCCATAATGGAGAATATCAAAATTAGCAGAAAATATAATGCAATGGAACACAAAATAGTAATCAGGATGTTAGGTCTTGTCAACACCCTGTTCATGATTAATTTTGCTTCATGTAGGAGGTGACATCTTTTAACTTTTTGAATAAAGAAAATTTTATGTGTTCACGTGTGTGCATGTATGTTTGTGTGTGTGTGTGTGTGTGTGTGTGTGTGTGTTTGTGTATTGAAAGCTGTAATTTAAGACTGTAGACTGTTATTAGTAAATTGTTCTATAAAATGAAAGTGACCTAGTTATACTTCAGGGAGTCCTGTCTGTTTTGGTTAACCCTTCTTTTCATGAGACAAATTTGCAAATAAAGAAAACAACTGGCAGCAGACTGTGACCATCAATAATGGTGGAAAGGGATTGAAATGGAGAGTTGTTACAGAAAAAAATGAGGATAAAATAAAAATCAGAAAGGATGAAAAATAGTCTTGATGTGTGAGTTTATAACAATTGTTGAGTACACTTACTCAGTTTCCAATTTTAATTGACTGCTAAATTTAGACAGTAATAGCATGGATCACATAAATGTAATTTTAGATATACTGAAAATAAAAGGAAATTATTGATGTAATGTATGCTCTACTGATAATTACGAGACAATAGGTTAATATTATTTTGTTTTGAGGTTCTAGGTACCATTTATTTATTTATTTGTTTGTTTGTTTATTACTTCAAGGTACATGTCTAAAACAGTCCCCTCACCACCACTCCCGGTCCCAACCTTCCACCCTATCCCCCCTCTCCCACCTATCCTACTCTTCCAGAATGGGTTACCATACATATCAGAACCCCTCAGTTAACACTCATATGAGTGCCAAGAGCTTCCTCTTGCACTGGAGGACTATATGGCAACTCTATTAGGTCAAAGTGTCCCACCTACAGGTAACAAGGTCTATGTTCCTGTTCCTTTTGGTGTGTTGGTTTTAAGATAGTTATCCTGTACTACAATGCAATGATAAGTGGATAAATGCCATATGCATCTTTCTGAGTCTGGATTAGCTCACTCAAGATGAGCTTTTCTAGTTCCATCCCTTGGCTGCAAATTGTTTGATTTCCTTATTTCTGATAGCAGAATAGTATTCCATTGTGTAAATGTACCACAGTTTTTGTTTGTTTGTTTCAACCCATTTTTCGGTTGAGGGACATCTGAATTGTTTCCACTTTCTAGCTATTACAAATAAAGCTGCTATGAACATAGATGAGGATGTGTCTGATGGGGTAGTGTTAAGCATTCTAAATGTTAATTGGTCCTGTTTGCTGTCTGTTACTTAATTGACTCTGATTGCTTAAATAAAATGCTGAGGCCTGAGATTGGGCAAAGACAGGGAAAGGTGGGACTTCCTGAGAATAGAACAATAGGCCTGCGCTTTAGACAAAGGATTAAGCAATTGCAACTAGGAGCAGTAGGAAAGAGGATGCACACCGTGGGTTAGAAAAAAGAACCTCATTCCACATGGCCAGGAACATCAGCATATAGTGGAGAATGGCAGTCCAAGGGGATGTATGTATATATTGGGTCATATTTGGGTAGTAGAATTAAGAGCTAGCTTAGGTGGGCTAAGATTGTACAATTCAGACCAAGGCTTGTTAAAATCCATGTGGTGTCTGTGTACTCTTTCATAATGGCAAGTTAAGGATTAACAACAGCCACCGAACAAATTAATGATAATATAAATACTGATTTTTACACTGACAGTTGTGGTGCTGTGTATCTTTTTTGAGAAAGTTCAGACTAGGATAGTCTTAAAGGAAAGAATTTACAGATGGAATGCTAAATTGCCCACAATGACAATAGGGGAAGTAAGGAGGCCCTTCCCCTGACAGATAATACAAAATTGATGGCAGCTGGAGCTAAGAGCTTCCTGGGAACCAGATGCTTGTCAGGAGTTTCTGGTATTGGCCTGCCAGTGAAATGTAGCCAAAACTAGATTCTAAGAAATAATGAACAAATCTTTAATTGCAGCATGGAATGGCATGGTTAGACATGCCAAGGCTTTTGGAATGTTGTTTCTTTGCTTGATTTTGTTTAGATGTCTTTGATTTTCCTATATCTGGAGGTAGAAGGATATTTTTCTGGTTTGGCATTGCTAAAACATAAGAGATTTTTGAAGATTTTGGGCATATTTCAAATTGTCACTACAGTTCAAAGTTGCTCTCTGGGTCACAGAGTTACTAATATCTGGGATTTAAGTGAAATATTTGAGCAGGGTGGTACTGGCACATGTTCTTTATCCCTTAATCCCATCACACTAGAGGAAGAAACAGGCAGATCTCTGGAATCTAGACCAGCCTGGTTTAAACAATGAAGGCAGGGCAGGAACTCTGCTGAGAAGATAAGGCTGCTTACTAAAGACAGTCTAGAATTCAAAAATGACACATTTTTTTCCTTGATGTTAAGTTTAATAATATCCTTACTGATCTAACGGATAAACACACATAATCTTAAATTTACATAAAGAGAAAGGGGTCACAAGCCAGTCTCAGGTGTGGGGCTCCCACTGGAGAACTGGTTTCAAGTGGTATTTTGCCCCTAAAATAGATATTTTAATCATTGGTGCATGCCTTTAATCCCAGTACTTGGGAAACAAAGACAGATGGATCCCTGACCTTCACCAAGATCAGCCTGGTCTACAAAGTGAGTACAGGACAAGGATACACAGAGAAATCCTGTCTTGGGGGAAAAAGAGAGATAGAGAAAGAAATATATTCTGTTAACCAATATAAGGACCCAGTGTTAGGCTGGGGAAGAACATGCAAACAGCATGCCTCCCACAGCCAAAAGTTAAGAAAAGCTAACATAAAATAGCATATCATGCCATTCTACACCAATCTCCTTAAGAATGGGGCTTCCATGGTAGAACTGGAACTCAAACTAATGCAAAATGGTTTAAGTAATGTTATTGTTTAATAAGGGTAATTCAATTATTTAAATTCGTATTTGATCTAAAAGCTTGGGAGACAAGGATAAAACAGGTTCTTGTGTGTTTGAGGCCAATCTAATCTACAGAGCTCTACAGAGCAAATCAAGACAGCCCAAGCTACAAAGAGAAACCCTGTCTCAATAAGGATAGATATATCCACATAGAAATTGAATCTCCAAAGAAAGGAGAAAAGGAAAGAAGAAATATATAAATGCATACCTTTGTTCCCAAAACATGGGAGAAAAGACAGTGACAGATTGGTTCCTTTTGAGTTTGAGGCCAACCTAATGTACAAAAAGCCAGAACAACACAAAATAAACCTGTTTTAATCAACTAATAAATTTATGTCAACTGTAGAGGAGAATACTTAAACTCCATACAGTAGTATGCTGTATTTTCAATTTAAAATAGATTATATATAGCATATATGTAATACTATTATATGCCATGTTTTTATATGGCATGAATGGAAACTTACAAATGTCTTTCTTCTGTTCAAAGAATAGAAAATATTCCTTAATTGATTTGTGCATCCTGAACATCCAAAGCACTTTGGTAATTGCAGAACTATATGTTACTTGTGAGAAATTATATATTTTCAGAACAAAGGGACCAGAGTCCAAAGAAGACAAGACAAGAAACCCAAATGATCCTGCCTCATAGACTGCCTCAATAGCTGTTTCCTCAAGAATCTGCATCTAGAACAAATTCAAACGGGTTGCTGAGATGGCCTAGCCTCAAAGACTGTTCTAGCCAGAACTTCAATAAAGCCCTGAACTTTCCTACCCAAAGTCCAGCTTTGAACTTCAAATTGCCCAGGATATTCAAATTGCTGAGCACATAGACACTGGACAACAAATGTTGCTATCAAATTGATTAACCATTTTTTCCATTTTATTTGGGCCCTCAAACAGGTTTTTTGCATCCAAGTTCAGTAGGAAGCAGTTTTAAGAGAGTGACGTCCCATTCCTAAAAAGTGGGATGGATGATAGATGTTGTTTGGGGGGAATTGTTACAAATTGTTATATGGTCTTATTAAGCAAGGTGTAGGAGGTTAGGCTCAGGCATTTCTTTCTTTTCTCTATCCTTCTTTCTCTCTTATGTAGGGGGAAAGGACTTGAAAAGAAAAAGAGGGGGAAATATATATATATGGAAATGATAAGATATAATGATAGATTATTGAATATGCTCTGAAACTCAAAACTATTGTTATTCTCAAATAAGGTTATCTTTTGATACATTGATACAGTATTTTGTATATTGATAAAAAAATAAGGTTAAATTTTGATTCATTGGTATATAATTTTATATTTAGACACATATTATGTATATTTCAACTTGTATAAGGTGTTATGCCTATACAAATCATTTAAAAGTATAGGTTTACTTCTGATCCTTTTATGGGTTGCTATTGCAATCTATTTAGGAGTCTGGATAATATAAGTTGCTGGCCAGTCAAGCTTCTGGTCATGTCAAGTTCTAGTCTTTATTTATCACAAAATGTACTTAATATGTTAAACAGATAGTAAATGGTTAAAAAATATTCAGTTTGTTCATAGATAGATAGAAGATAGGTAGATAGATTTATAAATAAATTGGTAGATGTCTTCAAAGCCCTCAGAGGCATACAGAAAATGGCATTTAATGATGTTTTTATTGTTCTAAGAATTGTTTGACTTAAGACAGTCAGCTCCTGACAGCTCCCATTTGATTTGGCAGAAGACAATGAGCATCAAAAAGAAATCTCCCATCAGGAGATAATTCCTCAAAATTAAATCTCCTATCAGGAGATAATTCCAATTGGGCATAAATATCCCTACTCTCTCAACAGACTATATACAGTCCAAAGATGGTCCAGAGCTTAAATGCAGGTAAGTCAATGTCCTGATTCTGCAGAGACAGAATTGGAAAATCCTTCTTATTTCCTGATGCACAATTTAGTCTGTGAAAAATGCTTGGCCAGAATGCTGAAGATGATGCTCGAACAATATTGAGAGATATTTGGGATTGTCTAGGCAACAAACTGTCATATTTCTTTTTGGAAGCTACTCTCCTAGGCTTCCTACTCACTCAAATAATAACTTTATCCCTTCTTATGTCTTTGATGGGGTTGAAGGCATAATAGTTATAAAATTTCAATTGAACTTGAGTTGTGTAGGATTTAAAAGGATGTTTTCAAATCTAACTAAAATCTTTAGGTTTATAAATATAGGATATGATAGAAATTGTTTAGGTTCAGAACTTTAGACCTGCCAAGATAGATCGATGATTTTTTTCTTCTTCAAGATTGCCTGATACAAATAGGCTAAACATTATTGCATAACTTTTATATATGGTTTTCTTGATTGTTTCATATTTGTTCTTATTGTTTTTACTATATGAATTGAAAATTTTAGCCTTTTTATTAGACAAAAGGAGGGAATTGATGGGGTAGTGTTAAACATTCTAAATGTTAATTGGTCCTGTTTGCTGTCTGTTACTTAATTGACTCTGATTGATTAAATAAATGCTGAGGCCTGTGATTGGGCAAAGACAGAGAAAGGTGAGACTTTCTTAGAATAGAACAGGAAGCCTGCACTTTAGACAGAGGATTAATTCATTCTAGTCAGGAGAAGGAAGAAGGAAACACACTATGGTTTAGAAAAAAGAACCTCACTCCACATGGCCAGGAATATCGGCATATCATGGAGTGTGGCAGTCCAAGGGGATGAATGTATATATGGGGTCATATTTGGGTAGTAGAATTAAGAGCTAGCTTAGGTACGCTAAGATTGCACAATTCAGACCAAGGCTTGTTAAAATACAAGTGGTGTCTGTGTGTACTCACTTATAATGGCGGGTTAAGGATTAACTGCTGCCAAACCAATTAACAATAATATAAATAATGCAACATAATTATTTTTTTTTTACAGGCATCCTTGTGGATTGGTGAGGAGTCATTTGGATGTATACCCAGAAGTGGTATGGCTGGGTCTTGAGGTAGAGCAGTTTCAAGTTTTCTAAGATATCACCAGATTGATTTCCATAGTGGTTGTACAAGTTTGTATTCCCACCAGCAATGGAGGAGTGCTCCTCTTTCTCCTCAGCCTCACCAGCTTGTGCTGTTATATGAGTTTTTGAACTTAGCCATTCTGACAGGTGTGACATGGAAACTCTGGGTAGTCTTGAGTTGCATTTCTCTGATGATTAAGGATGTTGAGCATTTCTTCAAGTGTCTCTTGGCCATTAAAGATTCCTGCTGTGAATTCTTGGTTTAGCTCTGTTCCCCATTTTTTGATTGGATTATTTGGTTTCTTGGTGTTTAATTTATGAGTTCTTTATAAATTATGGATATTAGCCCTCTGTTTTATGTGGGATTGGTAAAGATCTTTTCCCAGTTGTAGGTTCCCATTTTGTTCGAATGACAGTTTTCTTTGGCTTACAGAAGCTTTCCAGTTTCATGAGGTCCCATTCATTGATTGCTGTTCTTAGATCCTAAGGTGTTGGTGTTCTGTTCCAGAAGTTGTCACCTGTGCTGAGTTTAAGGCTTTTTCCCACTTTCTCTTCTATTAGATTTAGTGTGTTGGGCTTTATGTTAAGGTCTTTGATCCAGGTGGACTTAAGGTTTGTGCAGGGTGATAAGTATGGGCCAATTTGTATTTTTTTACATGTTGATATCCAGTTACACCAGCACCATTTGTTGAAGATGCTATCCTTTTCCACTGTACGGTTTTGGCTTCTTTGTCAAAAATTAAGAGACCTTAAGTGTGTGGGTTTATTTCCAGGTCCCCAATTCAATTCCATTGATCAACTGGTCTGTTTCTATACTCGTACCATGCTATTTTTATTACTACTGCTCTGTAGTATAGCTTGAAGAAAATACTTAAACACAGACTCTATGAATTTGCATACTAACACACAACTTTTTACAGGCTCCTCATTACTTAATTGGTGAAGAGATCTCTACAACTGACACTTCACAGTGTCAAGTAAATCAATTCTTTCATATTCTGGTATTATAAAGTGCTTCCTTTGTTCTTTTTTGGTAGAATTTTTTGTGTATGATATAATCTATATTTTTATATTCTTATTATGAAATATTGTTCAGTGAGAAAATTCACTTTCTGCTGAACCACACAATCTGAGTTCCATCTCAAGGATGGAACATAGTAGAAAGGAAAGATTAATTCTCTTTGATTACCCTAAGTTGTCTTATGAGTGCCACAGAGGCAATGTGATGTTAATGTGCTTGTACACACACATGCACATGCACATGTATGCATGCACACTCACACACACATACACAGACACACAGACCATAGAGGCACATATACACACATAGAGGCACAGACACACACACACACACACACACACACACACAGGCACACAGACCCACAGAGGCACATATACACACATAGAGTCACAGGCACAAGTAGGCACATAGACACATAGGTACACACACACACACAGACACACATGCACAAAGGCCCATACAGAGAGAAAAAGTAGACAGAAAGAAAGGAAAGAAGGAAGGAAGGAAAGAAGGAAGAAGAAATTTGTTGTGATTAATATATAATTTTTTTTGAGTATCTGAGACACTGATAAAGGAAGTGAACCTCTGATGGTCAATGAACCAGCTTATATAAGATCAATATTCCAATCATCCAAGAACTCTGTGAGTTCTGGTCTTATTTATTCGCTGAATAGAGATTGAACTCCCTATATATAATTCTCATTCTTAATGCATGACAAGAAATCTTTTTATTTCTCAAAGAGACTAAAACTGCAAGCTTCTGAGTGTATCTATCAATAATACTAGTTTTTCTGTGATGCCTATTCAAAGTTTAGGTATTAGTACTCAGACATTCTAGTCAAGATTGAAATTTATATAATCAATGCAAACAAGGATGAGATTTCTATGTTAATTACTTTATCTTGATATTAGTTCACTTTTCTAATGGTGTTTTATTAACTGTACTAAGATGAATATAAAAGCTCATGTATATAATCAGAGGCAAAATGAGTTTCTGAATATTTAAAGATAATCCTCTGAATACTTTTATTTACTCATAGTAAACTTGAGATTGTAATTTCCTTAGTAACTTAAAGGTGATCTCTATTTAGAAAAAATTAAGACAAGAGTACAAATTGAGATTTATCATTAACTCATTAATTACTATTATTTCATATCCAACTGTTAGATATCAAAGCCATAATTTTAAACTTTTTACAAATACTTAGTGTGTTCTCCATTATTTCTAGGATAAAATAATTTTATTATACATACATTAAATATTTCATTACTCTTTCCAGAAAAAAGTATTTTAATAATTTACACACAATATTTAATCCATTTTCTACACTTCATATAATTTTACACTTTACACATAAAGATTATGAGAAATTAGCCTATGTAATTGCCAACTGTGCACAGCTGCCACAGAGTGTACATGGAGGACAAAGGACAAATTCATGTATTGGTTCTCATTACTAGTCATGGTTCTGTAAAGGAACAGAAGTTATAGAATGAATATATATGTGTAGGAGATTTTTAGAATGGCTTGCAGGTTCCAGTCCTCCTAGTCCAACAATGGCTGTCTACCAGATGAAGGACCAAGAATCCAGTGGTTGCTCAGTCCACAAGTGTGGATAGCTGATTTTCAGTATATGTCATAATCCTGCAGATTTAAGCTCTAGTATCAGTAAAGGAATAGACTTGTTAGCAAGAAGAAAAGTAAGCTGGTGAAGGCAAAACAAACTTTTTCCTTCTATATCATTAAAATAGGCTGTAATCAGAAATTGTGACACAGATTAAAGGTCTATCTTCCCACTTGAAAAGATGTGATTTAAAGGTATATCTTCCTACCTCAAAGATTCAGATTAGAATTAAGTCTTCCTATTTCAAATAATTTAAGAAAATATTCCTCAAAGTTGTGCCCACTCTTTTGAGTTTTATGTAATTCCAGATATAGTCTAATTGGCAATCAAAAATAACATGATTGACATCAAATTCCACCTTGTCTGTGGGGCTCCTATTTCTCACTAGCTTGCCCATAATCTTCTAGATAGTCTTCAATCTCCATCTCCCTTCTTCCCACAGGTGACACTACCTAGAGCTACCATGTGTGGATTTACACAGATTCTGAAGATCCAAACAGGTCTTCAAATGTACAAAGCAAGCACTTTTTCACTAAGCCATCTCCAAATTAAAAAAAATACTTTTGTCATAGAAATAATGAATATAGTTTCTGGGCATGGTGGTGCATGCCTTTAACCCCAGCACTATGGAGGCAGAAGTAGGTGGATCTCTGTGAGTTCAAGGCCAGCCTGGTCTACAAAGTAAGTCAGAACAACAGGACACAGAGAAACCCTGTCTCAAAAAACAAAACAAAAAAAAAAAAGGAAAAAGAAAATAAAGAAAGAATATAACAATGTAATTAATATTTGACATCTTGAGCATTTTTTTCATTTATTTACTTTATTCATTTTCTTTCATATATTACATCCTGACTGCAGTTCCTCCTCCCTCCTCTCCTCCCAATTTTAAAATTGATGAGATTGTAATTTAATTACAACATTTCTCCCTTCCATTTCCATACCCCAAATGTGCCCACGAATCCCTCCCCTACTTCTAATGGCCTCACTTTACAATTGTCATCACATGCTTATATGTAATTCTGCATACATATATGTTTGCATATATTTGCATATTCCTAAATATAGCATGTTGAGTCCACTGATGGTACTTGTGTGTATGTTTTTGCTGCAGACTGTTTGCACTTGACAGCCAAGTCTGTTTACTCAGTTGCCTATAGTTCTTTGTGTAGGTTTGAGGCCTCCTGGTTTCTCTGTCCAGTTAGACATGTTTGTTTGTTTCATTTTTGTTCATCTGAAATTTGAGCAGTCATTTTTATGATCTTTTATGGTGTGGTCTTCTGATGTCACTAAGAAACACTATCTCACAGCACACTCCCTGATGCTCTATCTGTTACAGTCTTTCTGTACCCTCTTCCTCGATGTTTCTAGAGCGTTAGCTGTGATAGCGCTAACAGATGAATCTATGAGACAGAGCTATACAACTGTGCATTTTGTTTGGTTGTCATTTTCTGTAGGGATTTTGTCTGTTGCAAAGAGAAATTTTCTTGATTAGGGGTGAGGACCAAACTTATCCGTGGGTTTAAGGGTAAAAGTTTATAGACTGTCATAAGGGATTATGCTTATGTACCTTTTGGGTTTAGTCTCAGTTTTGTAGCCATTCTAAATATTTAAAACATTTGTTTCACCTCATGCATATACCATGCCTGTGTTAAGCAGTATGCTTTCTGTTTACCCTGAAAGCATGTGCAGATTTTCAATCTATTTCTCATTTTTATCAGGTTGTCTCTTTTAAATATTTTATGATGTAAAATGTTTCTGGGTCTTTCTTACTTTACTAAAATTGAGTCTTTACAGCAAACCAATGCTGTATTTTTTTCATGAGAACCTGTTCCTTTTATGATTGAAAAACCACAGAACCTAACAAGTATGTGGATGTGGAAGCTTAAAACATTTTGTTTTTCTGTCTGTCTTTGGGCTAGCATTTTAAAACATTTAAAAATTTTATTATTATTTCCGTGTTACATCTTTTATATATTAGCACTTGCTTTTGAATATTTTTATATATCTATAATTAAAATTACTATATCATTCAGGAATTCAATGTGATCTCTACTCACTTAGATCAGAATGTACTAATTAATGTTAAACACGAGGATGACAGCAGTGACTCTAGGATACAGACAGCAAATATTTATGTTTAGGTGTGCATGCCTTTAATGAATAATAATGGTGAGCAATTTTGATTTACACCTTTGATATCTGTTTGTCTTTTGGGGATTATATTTATAGAACTATTTTATCCATTTTCTTCATGGAATATATTTTTGCTATTCACTTTAAATATTCCAGATATTAAACCTTTATCATCTATATAGTATGTCAATATTTTCTCTCATACTCCAGGTTACATATTTCTGTACCTTTTCAATAATTTTCATTCTATAAAATAATTCACATGAGATTTTCCTTTTAAAAGCGGGATTAACAGGACAAGAAACATGGCTAGGTGAGTTAATTAGCTTCACAAACAAACCTACTGAGCAGAGTTCAACCTCCACATTCCAGTTAACCTCTGACATCCACAGGTTCACACTAGCAAACACATGCCTGCATTCACATCATTCATATATATAT
The DNA here is from genome assembly GCA_907164525.1 of Lophiomys imhausi. Classification (NCBI taxonomy): domain Eukaryota; kingdom Metazoa; phylum Chordata; class Mammalia; order Rodentia; family Muridae; genus Lophiomys; species Lophiomys imhausi. The sequence goes on along the minus strand of CAJQZJ010004856.1, from coordinate 9,081,682 downwards.
ATATATATATATATATATACACACACATATATACACATTCCATGCAATAATAATAATAAAATATATTTTGAAATAACATAAGAATAAAACATAAAAATGTTAGAATAAAAGATGCTGCTTATTAAACTCATGAGTTATTACTGAATTCATAGGAATTATCAATGAGATTACAAGTCATATTTGACCATTCTTAAAAAGGCAGCTATACTCATGAGTATACCAACAATAACACACTTCATTCTTCTTAGGAGACAAAGAAATTTAACAGCAACCACATGTTCATGTATCATTATCATTATCATTAAATTTGGTATTTAATGCTTCTTAATGAAAGAAATCTTTAATAAAGACACATTATTTTGCCAGAAAACACTGATAAAGTTATTTACCAAGCTATACATAAAAATATTTTTCTTAACATCATGTTTAATATGTCAGAAAATATCATAAAACTTTATGTTAAATAAAAAACATTCAACAAAATTACAAGTATTTAAAATATTTCTGTCAAACAAAAGCAATATTATAGCTACCTATTATCTCGTCACTATTTAGAAAAAAAATATCTGGAGATAAACTAAATGTATAAAGATAAGAAAAGATGCAACAAAATATTAATCTCTGTCAATTAGATGACTCTACAGAAAAATATAGAAAATTTGTGGAATAATAACTAGAATTCATAATTGAGTTCAACAACTCTGCCTCAGATAAAAACCAGTATCGAAATCAATTATATTCCCACATTAGCAATAAAAAATAGAAAAGTTAATTACAAATATAAATCTATTATTTATAATAGAATGGAAATCATAAACTATATAGTAATAAGTTCAGCAAGTAAAAGCAATAATTTCATGAGCAAATAATTAACTTTACTAAAAAAGAAACAGAACACATTAATATAATATATATTCAGGGAGTATTTTAGGAAGACTGACACAAAATTAAAAACTGTAGGTTTTAGAAATTAATTATTTGACACAAAAATAAATTCTTAGCAGTTTTCATTAAGTATACTTGCATTTTCCATGGTTTTAAGCATTGTCCTAGTTCCATTTAAATATTGCTTTTTTTCTTTTATGTTACAATATTGAAATCATATCAAAAGTGCCAATTGCCATGACAATCCATTTGATTCAATAAATAATATACGTTCTAAGATTTATAAGTACTGATCCAACTTGCCCTCCTGCAGTAATTTTGCCCATGATGTTAACACTCTGAACATTGGCTTCAGGCTGTTCACTGAAACATTCCATACACATGTTTCTTAGAGAATTAAGTGGAAATCTTGAGTTTTAGGTAGTCTTGGCTCTTATGAGTTTCAATGTGAAACTAAGAGTAAATGCTTTCCTTCAGGAGGAAACTTTATGTGCAGTTCCAAATTGTGGCTAATGTGAACAGTTTATGAATGGGGTGTTGTGAAAATGAGAAAATACTGTGAGTGGAAAGATCTTTGCTATTCTATACTATTATATTTTTATTAATTAAGTTATTTATTTACATCCCAACCAGAGCTTCCTCTCCCTTTTCTTCTCCCATTCCCTCCCTCTCACTTTGTCATCTCCCTAACACCTCAGGAAAGGGGAATCCTCCTATGGATATCAACCAGCCTTGGCATATAGTGGTAAGACTAGGTGCATCTTCTGTTGAGGCTAGAAAATGAAGCCACGTTAGAGGACAGGGACCCAAAGGCAAACAATTTAGTCAAGGACAGCCCTTATTTCCACATTAGGAGTCCCACATGGAGACTCAACTGCACAACTGCTACATATGTGCAGAGGGCATAGGTCCGTCCCATGCATACTTTCTGATTGGCAGTTCAGTGTCTATGACCCTCTATGGGCCGAAGGTTAGTTGATTATGTAGGTTTCCTTTTGGTGTCCTTGACCCCTCTGACTCCTTCAATCCTTCCTCCCCCTCTTCCATAGGGTTCCCCAAGTTCCACCTAATGTTTAACTGTGGGTCTATACCTAAGCTTCCATCAGTTGCTGGGTGAAGGCTCTCTGATAACAGTTATGTTTGTAGGTTCCTGTCTGGTTTTCCTTGGTGGTGGTAGGTCTCCTGGTATGCAGGCAGACTTGCGGGCCTAGAAATAGAGCACGGGGCCATGATTGTTGCTCTCTATTATTAAGATGATGCTATTTCAGTGAAAGTTCACTCGCAGTTACAATTTTAAAGAAGGACAAAGAAGGATACTAGAAAAAGTAATTAGGATGGAACTAAAGTTAAGCATAAGCTTACATGGCATGACTGTCTGAAAAATCGACTTTTCTTTCAGTGGGCCGTTTTAACTCTGAAGCCATCACACTGTTGTAGACTAAATACAACAAGGTAGTGGCATGCATCAGAGCTTTCCCAAAGTCTGCACCAGATAACTTCTATCTGTTTAAGTCAGAAAAAGTTATCAAGATTATCAGTTGTAGAAGTTCTATGGTGGAATTTTTGGGGTCACTTATGTATACTATTATATCAATTTGTATCCCCTTGATCTCCTTTAGTTGTCTTATTGCTCGAGCTAGAACTTCAAGTACTGTGTTGAAGAGATATGGAGAGAGTGAGCATCCTTGCCTTGTTCCTGATTTTAGGGGAAATGCTTTAAGTATCTCCCCATTTAATTTGATGTTGGCTACTGGCGTTCTGTTCATTGCCTTCATTATTTTTAGGTATGTTCCTTGTATGCTTGCTTTCTCCCAGACTTTTAGTGTGAAGGGGTGTTGGATTTTGTCAAATGTTTCTTCAGCATCTAGTGAGATGATCATGTTTTTTTTTTTTTCTCTCTTTCAGCTTGTTTATGTGGTGGATTGTGTTGATAAATTTTCATATGTTGAACCTCCCCTGATTTCTGGGATGAAGCCTATTTGATCTTGATTGATGATACTTTTGATGTGTTAGTGGGTTTAGTTTGGAAGTATTTTTTTCTTTTCTTCCTTCCTTTCTTTCTTTCTTTCTTTTTTTCTTTCTTTCTTTCTTTCTTTCCTTTTCTTCTTTTTTTTTTTTACTGTTTATTACTTCAACTTACATCTCCATCACATTCTCAGACATGCAACCCTTCCACACTCTTATCCTCCCACCATCTCCCCTTTCTCTCATATATCCTACTCTTCCCACATGGGGTGCCCTACATATCAGCTCCCTTCAGTTCAGCAGCCATATGAGGGCTAAGAGGTTCCTCTCCCACTGGCGGCCTACATGGCAGCTCCACTAGGGCAAAGTGTCCCACCAACAAGTAACAGATTCTTTGTTCCTGTTCTTTCAGTCTGTTGGTTGCAGGATAGTTATCCTGTAGTCTATGCCTAAAATCCAGTTATAAGTGAATAGATGCCATGCATAACTTTGTGTGTTTGAGTTACGACACTCAGGATGATGTTTTCTAGTTCCAACCATTTGGCAGCAAATTGCATGATTTCTTTGTATCTGATGGCTAAGTAGTATTCCACTGTGTAAATGTACAACATTTTTTAAAAATTCATTAATCAGTTGAGGGATATCTGGGTGGTTTCCAGTTTCTAGCTATTACAAATAAAGCTGTATGAACACAATTGAGGAGATTTCCTTGTGGATTGGTGAGGAATCATTTGGATGTATAACCAGGAGTGGTATGGCTGGGTCTTGACGTAGGGCTATTCCAAGTTTTCTAAGATATTGTTAGACTGATTTCCATAGTTGATGTACAAATTTGCATTCCCACCAGCATTGGAGGACTGTTCCCCTTTCTCCACAACCTTGCCAGCATGTGCTGTCATTTGAGTTTTTGATCTTAGCTATTCTGACAGGTGTGAGATGGAATCTCAGGGTCATCTTGAGTTGCATTTTTCTGATGTTTAAGGATGTGGAGCATTTCTTCAAGTGTCTCTTGGCCATTAAAGATTCCTCTTATGAATTCTCGGTTTAGCTCTGTACTTCATTTTTTGATTGGGTTATTTGGTTTCTTGGTGTTTAATTTCTTGAGCTCTTTATAAATTTTGCATATTAGCCTTCTGTCAGATGGGGGTGGGGGCTGTTGGTAAAGAGATTTTCCTAATCCAGTACAGGTTCTTTATTTTACCTGTCTTTGCTGGGCAATAACAGATATTCTTGTGTCTCACAAACAGCCATTCAGCAGGAGCACATCACTGCAGTAGTCCATTCACTCTTCCTGATAATCAGAATGTGTCAGACCTTATTGCCACCATCTTTCTGAGTGGAACTATTATAGTTGTTTTGCAAGTATTTTATTGATTATTTTTGCATCTATGTTAATAATAGAAATTGTTCTGAAAATCTTTTTCTTTGTTGGGCCTTTGTGTGGTTTAGGTATCAAGGTAACTGTGGCCTCACTGAATGAGTTTGGCAATGTTAATTCTGTTTTTATTTTGTGGAAGAGTTTAAAGTTAACCGTGGCTCTTATTTTAGTTCAAAAGACATTTATGATACAATTTGTTGAGAAGACATCATAATTGTTTGAATTATAGGAATTATTTCCTTCAATTTTATTTATTTATTCATTTTAATACCTTGTTCCCACCCCTCCCCCTCTCCTCCCAATCCTACCCTTTCACCCTCATTCCCCAAACCCCCTTCCCTTTCTTCTTAGAAACGGGACCCCACCCACCAACTCTCCCCAGTACTTAATGTCACATCAGAACTGCATCCTCTTCCACTACGGCCAGTAAATGTACGCCAGCTAAGGAGTTACTTAACTGTAGGCAACAGAGTGGGTGACAGGATAGCCCCTGCTCCAATTGCTAGGGGATATACATAAAGACCAAACTTTACCTCAGCTCCATGAATGTAGAGGACCGTATCAGTCCATGAATTCCCTTTGGTTGATGGTTCAATCTCTGTGAATCCCCATGTGACTGGATCAGTTGCCTTGTTATGTAGTTCTTGTTCCCTTTTAGTGCCTCTGTCCTTCCCTCAACTCTTCCTCAAGTCTCCCAACTCTCTCTGATGTTTGACTGTGGGTCTCAACATTGTTTCATCCCTTTGCAGGGTATAGACTCTCAGAAGACAATCATGGTATGCTTCTGTCTACAAGCATAGTGGAGTATTATTAATAGTGTCAGGGGTTGGATCTCTCCCATAGTGTCTCAAGTTGGGCCAGTCATTGGCCAACCATTCCCTCAATCTCTGCTCCATCCTTATTCTGCTTTCTCTCCTGTAGGCAGGGTGGATTTTGGATCAAGGGGGTTGTGGGTGGGTTGGTTTCCCCCTCACTCCACTGGCATTCCTTCCTGACTTTAGGAGATGGCTTCTTCAGTCACCATATCCAATGCTGTTAGGTGTCAGAGCATTTTATTGATTTACATGCTTCCTCTTCACCAAGTGCTCTTTGGTATCTTATACTTGATTTTTTTCTACCTAAGATGTTCTGAGAATGCAATTTATAATTTAGAAACAGAAAATATTTTCAGTGGAAGCACATTAGAAAATATCTCAAATTAGGGGTGGGGAATAATTTTAGGGAAAAAAGTCAGAAAATTGATTTAACCAACGAGAAAACTAGTACTTCACCTTCTTCTTCAGTTCATTATGTTTTTTCTTGAAATTTTAATTTAATTTGAGTTGACAAAAACAAATATTTAAAGGAAAATGGGAGTCAAAATAAAGATATATCCAAAAATGTCACAACCACTAAACTGAAAAACAAATCCATTGCTTAAAAGTACGACAGAATAATGTATTGATAATGTATTGTAAAGGGCATCATGCTTGCAGAGTGAATCAGCAAGTTGTGATTCATGTGAAGCCCATAACCATGGATGTGCCTGTCTCAACCAATGTTGTTTAACATGTGATTAAATATTTCAGTGAAATTATTCTTATGAATTTAATATGAAATTATTCCACTTAAAAAGATGTTCTCTACTTCCAATATGTCTATCATTGTATTTCATTAGTTTTAGATTTGCATAGAAAATTTAAATCTGCATCATGTAATAAAAGGTGCCATTACATCTCTGTGCCTATAAGCTATACAATAGCTGCTTTATGATGAAAATTAAAAGATGAAATAAGTTATGCAAGACACATATTATATTTTCCAGTTATTCAAATCTAATGTGTTTGTCAAAGATTGATATGGATAGAGAAAAGTATGAAGCCTTTAGATAAAAATGTTGAATGAATATATTTTTAAAAACATATCTATCCTAATACACAAATATGTATGCATAAGTCTGTTTATTGCATAAAAGTAGTCATCTGACTTAATTACAAAAACAAAATTTTGATGCTCTGGAAAAAATCTATATCTGTAACACTATAGCAACAATAATTTGCTAATATTTTCCTTAAGAGCTGAGGAATAATGCTAGGTAGAGAAGAGAGACAGGAAAAGATCTAAATATAAAGACATAAAGATATATTCTTTCTTTTTAATAGTATAAGATGGCTCAACAGGTAAAGATACTCACCACCAAGCCTAACAAACTCAGTTCATAGTTAAAACAGAGATTAGATTAGCACTGAACTCCACCCATTCACCATTGAAAACACATTCCCTCTGTTTCTAATTCTATCTCCATTTCTGTCTCTCTCTTTTTTTGCACAAATGCACACATATATACACAAATAGATAAAGAAACAGCTAAATAAACAAAAATGTATTTGAGTAGTATACGTGATATGTCAAATAGTTGTTTGACATTGGTGGATATATTATTTAATTCTCAAATTTAAGTTTGTGCAATGAGTACTCTATTGGATTCAACTAGTTAAGGTAAATATTGCACAGTTTGATTGACATATGATAACTTGTTTGATAGTGAAATAAAACTATAGATTGACATTGAAAACTCTCAACCTGAATTTAGATTTAATCATAGAAATTTTAAACTCTTTATGGCAAGAAGTCTTAGAATACCATTAAACTTTTAAATATTTTGGAGCCAGACATTTAATTAATTGATAAATGTAATGATTGAAATTGGTAAGGCTGAAAAAAAATTGACAGGAGCCAAAATATTGTACCTTGAATCATATACAATGAAATGGTTTCCCTAAGCACCTTTACAATTTCAAGTGGCAGTTTTTTAGCTTTTCACATATTTTAAATAAATCAAAAGTATAGAATAGTTGTGAATATAATTAAGTGCATTTACATAGGTTATTTGAAAGTAGAGATGCATTTATCATTAAAATTACTGAAAATTGAGATTGAGGAAAACTATAAATGAATGGCAACTATAAGAAAATGGATCACAGGATAGATATATATTGTTCATTGTATTTTATGTGACTTGATCTTTTACATTTATAGATTAAGAATATTTATTCTTGACGATCATATATTTTATAAAAATGAGCTTTCATCCAGATTTAAAACTTTCTTCATTTCAGAATGTTCTATTCATTTAATGTCAAGAAAGAATAATGAGATAGAAAAGTACAATAAAAGAAAACATATTCATCCTATGAACAATGCAATGAACTCAGAGTGGTAGTAAAGAAAACTCAATTAATTCTTATGAATATTTTAAATTTCTAATTTTACATGATTATTTTCAGAGTAATGAGTAAATGTTATTATAACACAACATATAGTAGCAGATAGACTTTTTTTAAAATATAAAACTGCATATATACATCTTTGTAACTATCAGCAATCTAAATATACTTAAAATAGAGGCAGAGAGAAACACCCATAATTCAAACAATTAATGCTAAAAGTCCATCTCTTCTCTGCAGTTCTGCTTCAGCTGACAAATAACTGATACACAGTTCAATTATCGCACAAAAGACTCAAAAATAGTGCAAAAGATTGTTTTTACTTATTTTGCGCATACTTAATAATTATCTGTTGTCATTCATATTACAGAACAAAAAAGCTACATGCATTACACGTAGTAACCCTTGAAATAGTACTGAAGGCATTTAATTTCTGTAAATCTAAGAACCTAAATTTAATGTGCTTTTAATCAATTATGAGGAAAATATAAAATTACAGAGCCATAGCGACCTAGATTATACACTTTGAACACATTTTCTGAGTATCTCAGAGAAGGTCAATTATCACATTTGGTTATTTATAGATATCACATGACAATTTTGTCTTCCTTTCATAGAAGACTGTGACAAGTTAATAAATTATATTTTAAAGGATTTTTTTCAGGGAATTATGTCTTCAATCATGAGTCTTTCAGTTTTTCCAGTAAAGACCATTTTCTGAGATACCATGAACAGAATCATCACTTGTTTTTGAATCTTGTGTCCCACATGTTGGATCATGTCTGATTGTATTCTACATCTGCATGACAAACAGGCCTGCTTAGTTGAGAATCTAGGAGGACACGTCTTCTGTTAACTCTTTTTGTGTGATCTCGGGAGAGGTCCTGGAAAAATTAGTTGGTCTTCTCAAGTGTTTTTACTATAAAATATGACACTCAAATTTTCACAGGCAAATAGTTCACCTTCTGTCTCTCAGAGTATCTTGTGCTGGTGGGTGTAGAGGCAGAGATGGTATATTTTTGGCACAAATACATGAAGGTATTGGCCATCAATATAGATACATGTTTTAGTAGTCTATGCTTTGATTTTGGTGGAAAAGGAGTGTAAATGTTTTTGCATCAACTGAACTACAGAAAAATAATATTTCCTTCTAGCCAGTAACCATGGTTGCAGAACATAAACATAATGAATGCAATTAAAGAATAATTATTGAATTTTTCATTTTGTATGTGAATTTTCTTTTTTCCATCATTTCTTTCTTTCTCTGTTATTTCCCATTATATTTAAGCATTTTTCACTTCCTTTCACTTAGATGAGCAGATCATTTTTTTTAACGCATTACTGATAAATCACATAGAATCTCATGACTAAATTCTCTCCTATGAAGATTCTGATGAGATCCTCTTTTCCTTTTTATCTATTTCTCAGGCCTTTTGAGTAAAGCACCTTGTGGTGCTGTCTCTAAGTTCTTCTTCAATCCTTGAAAATGGCTTCAAGGATGAAACGATGAAATTTCCTCTAGCTCTTGAGGACTGTTTCTGATTGATTTGTTTTCTGTCTCTTGTTGATGCCCTTACATTCCATTCATGATTCCAAGTTCTATTTAAACATGGAAGTGTTGCCAATTACAAGATTATTGCAACTATCCCACCAATATTAACTAGATCTCTAATTAATGAAAATTAGAGGTCTAATTAATATTTCAATTATTAAAGAATGGAAGAAGGAAAGAAAGAAAAAGAGAAAGAACAAAGAAAGACAGATGGAAAATGTTTAAAGTAAATTTGTCCTTTATATAATAAAATCATATTTCTGACACTCCAATGGTATTTATTTTTGAAAATAATTTCCAGCAACATTGAACATCTTTTTGACAAAATATAAATCTTTTTAAAATCAAATTTTTGAAAATGTCATGAATAAAACTTGTAAATTGTTAAATGTTCACCTTTAATTTTCAGTAGTGTTTAATATAATTTGTTGGTCAACCCCAAATATTTGAAAAACTTTCATATAGAAATTACATATGTCATATGTGTGGTTCCATTTTATTATATTATAGAATGTCCTATAGAGCTATAAGAAATTGATTTCTTTTATAAAACTGAGCTAGTGATATGATAGTTGAGATTTTGAAGATATTTTCTTTGCATCTTCTCTGCATAGGTTACATTTTCTACCCACGCAAGCAAGGTTAAACATTAGCCTTACCGTCAATACACAAACTCAATAAGACATGCAGTGTGTACTCTTTTGGTTTGTTTCTTCCTGTCTTGTAAAGGGGTTTCTCAATAGGTTTTAGGGGTTAAGACTTAAAGATCTCCAGAGGACCTATATCCTACTTTGCTCCTTTGCTGTCATCTCTTGGTGTCTAAGAGGGTTCATGTCAAAGAGTTGACAATAAGGGAGTATTTATGTACAAATAAATAAATACATAGATATAATGTTTAATATTTTACACACTTTTGTAAAACACTTTTCACTTTCATAATCCTTTTAATACAGTTTCTGCAAGATGCTTAATGGACTTCTCTGTGTAAAATTTGCAGGTCAAAAAGAAGTCTTAGACTTCAATGTGACAACTGATCTTTTCAATAATAAAGTAGTTGTGATTTAGTGACCTTATTTTCTTACGAATAAGATGTGTTATTAAGTGTTGTCTTCCAATGATACATTCATTGGAAAGATATTTTTGATGTGTATACTAATTTTGATATTTTGAAGTCTGAAGATGGTTTTGCTCACCTAGTTAACATAAATAGCCTATGATTAAATAAATGAGGGAACATTGATATTTTAATCTTATCCACAAAGTTCTCTGTTATTTTCAGCAAATATTTTACTAAAAATTTCCCCTTGTAAACATATTAGTTTTGACCTTTGATATATAATTTCAATTTTTGATTATAGTTTGAATAAAGACTAAAATTTTGAAAAGTTCTTTTACATTGTTCTATATATTGAACATATTTATTATTTCTGTAGAATTAATTGGAAATCTCATTTATCTATTTACAGTTTAATTTATAACTTTCACTTTTAAGGCCTTGATACTCTTCTAAACATAAACATGAATGAAAAAAATATGAAAAGTGTTTGCTAGAGTTCCAAGTCCAAAGAGGTTCCTCTGCCTTAATCTGCTTTCTTTGTTAAAATATTTCATAAACACATTCTTACATCTTTCATCACTAAAATTATTTAAATTAAAATATCCAATTGAAAACTTTAAGCTATTATAAAATGTGCAGATAAAATTCTCCTGTTAAAATATTGAGCATAAAGCACATTGTAGTTGGAACTATTATTGCACAGTTTAGTTTCTATTTCATTACAGAAGTATATGTGCATGGAGAAAAATATTCTGAAAAAGTAGATTTATCTCTTCTTCTCCTACTTCTATGTCCCCTAGTATCCAGGGATGGATGTAGCTGAAAATAACATTACACACAACGACCTGTGTTAGTCTCTGACCACAGAATCCTGCAATTTGTAATTTCCTAGTTATACATGACTTAAAATCTTGAAGGAGGGTGAAAGAAAACAGAAACAACATTTACCTGTAACAATGCTATTTTATCATTTACATACAGTACTAAATTAATATAAAGAAAGGAAAAGATAAAGTTCACAGTGATCCTTAAGAAGGACTTCATTATAATGTGATATATTCCATTGTCCTAGGTTTACATTACTCTCAATACACTCAAGATATGAAAACTTAACTGTGAAATATGAGCAGTGCTCTTGTCTTCTACTGACAGTAGAGGAAAATATGTTCTGTGGCTCCATCAGTACTCTTGCTTTATATTTATTTACTTAGGAAAATAGGAAGCAATGCTGTGACCTCATAACACTAACCTGACAGAATTGGGTGCCAGAATGCATGTCAATCATCTGCCACAGACTGAGGATTTTGCGGTGTACAGTTAAGTATCTACAGGCTATTTACACAGTGTAGTAGAGTCTTTCATAAAATAGTAATTAAGTACAAGAATTAAAGAGGAGGAGGAGAAGAAGAAGTCAGTGTCTAAAAAAGTGGGTTCCAGGGAAAGAGTTTAGGATTTTTTTTTCCACAAACTAAATTTGGAGAAGAATTTGAATGAACCAGACATAGTAAAGGGTAAAGCCTAGACTGAAGGAAGTACAGAGGTGTGGCCAGATGAACCACAGGAAAAAGAAAGCAGCTCCTCTCTGAGAGAACAACACCTCACCTAAATTACTTAATTGTCTATAAACTATAATATGGGACATATAAAATACCATAACAAATGATAAAATGAAAAAAGTGAAAATAAAGCAAAACCAAGAGAAAAATCACAGAAAGCATGCTATAGCAATACAGAGTATAGATTTAAAATATCCACTATATTATACCTAAAGATATTATTTTTAAAATTGAATGGTGAATAGGTAATTTAGAGTAAGTTATAAAAACAATAAATAAATCAACCAATATGTAAATGTCAAAATCTTTTTAGCTTAAATTAAGTTCACTGAAATCTAGAGTGAGAATAATGTTCAGTTAACAGGCTTGAGAATATGTGTGCAGTCCTGTAAAGCAGGTAGCATGGATTTACATGTCATATCTGTATGTTAACTAGTCAAAATGGCTCACTGTGAATAAAAATTTATAGACACATGTGATCTCTGCAGACAACTTCTTTCTCTCTGGGAATACAAAATTTGGTTAAAGGATAACAGACTAGCAGAATATACCTACGTAATCATTCCCTAGAGTAATGAAGTCAGAGATAAAAGAATCCCCAGTTCACAGAACAGGTAGCCTGGTGTAAGCCATTGTGAACAAGAACTATTGCCTAAATTAAAGTAACTGCCTATGGTTGACACCTGAGGTTATCCTCTGAGTCCATAAGTTCACAAGTCCACTGTGATTTGTTTACTCATACTCAGCCTCAGGAACAAACACAACGAAACACAACTTTACACTTTTAAAGTACCAAAATATATATAAAAAGAAAAAAAACCCTAAAAATAGCAAAGTTGTTGAGGAGAAAAATGAAGCGATGGAAACTCTAAGCTTTTGATGTTAGACTTGTAGACAGCATAGACAGTTAGGTCCAGAGGTTTTGATACAACTAAATATGGTTAACATCTGAAGAAGGATGGAGCTATACAGTATTTCTTAAGTGACGTCAACACTAATCTACACAAAACTACATTGAATATTGATAGTTATTTAAAAATAGAAGCTTTAAAAAATATTTATATATTTATATTTCTTTAAGTTACATTTCAATCGCAATCCCCACCCTACTCCCCCCTCTGGTCCCACCCTCCCACCCTCTTGCCCCTTAACCCCCCCATCCACTTCCTTTTTTAAAAATTTTAAGGTATATCTTCCCCCCATCAGCTCCCCCTTTCAGTCCAACAAATGGCTCTTTCTCTTATTGCAACAAATACAATACAAAAGAACAGAAATAATTAGGACACAATTATTAGAATTAAAAAGTTAGCATGCATTCCCAAAGTCCAGTCCATATGTATTTGGCAACTGACTTTAACATTCTACTATCTAACCATCTCCATGAGTTTAAAGTTCTATATCTAACTCAGCTTTCATACTAACTTGCATCACAATTTTAAAAACATCTTCTTAGATCCAGAACACCCTCTTAATTACTAAACAACTCAAAATTTAACTATGAGACTCTAACTATCTAGTTTTCAACCACATCAGATACCAGAGAGGGATAAATATATCACATTATACAGGCAGTACAGGGCCAGCAGCTTCCAAAGCTAAGAATGACAGACCAGTGGCTGCCTGAACAGTTCCCATTTTCTCTCCATACATTACAGCATCGATCTTCAGCCATTTGGCCCCATTTCTCTGATAGACATTAATTGTGAAGCAGGGATTATGAAGGACTTGCCTACCCTGTCTTGGCAGAGCTAGGCTGTCTACTTACCTGCTTCCAAGCTTTATCCTGTTTGGACAGCATTCTGTCCACAGTTGAAGCAAGGGATTTTTCTTGCCAAGTGACAGGCTTGTCATTAATTCAACCATCTCCAATTGGAGATTCTTCAATGCTCATCATCATCTACTTGGAGTAGAATAGGGGGTATGGTACTGTCAGGAGCTGACATGTCTCAATATCAAAAAAAATCTTAAATTAAGAAAACATCTTTGAATGGCATATTCTGCAGATCTCTTGAGGTTATTGAAGACGCCCTTATCTATCTCATATTTAGATAAGCAAATGTTGCTTGTCTCTTAGCAACTTTATTTCTGATTAACTTCCAAAACTAAGAATGACATACCAGTGGCTGCCTGGACAGTTCCCAATTTATCTGTGATAGACTGCCCTAGTACCTAACAAAATGACAGGCATGGATGACTATTAGTTTGCATTTCTTAATTACCCTAAACAGTTTATGACAGTTGCTAACAAAAGGCCAAAACTTCACATTTCATTTTTAAGCATTACTTTGCTACAATACCTTAAATGAGTTAACTTTAACTTTGTATCAATGTACAAAGATCAATACCAATGTGGCCAAACATAATCTTAATTTTCTATCAATATACAAAGATTAATACCAATGTAGCCCAAAATAATCTTAATTTTGCATCAATATACAAACATCAATACCAATTTAGCCAAATAAAATCTTAATTTTGCAACAATATAAAAAGGTATAAGAGTATATTCAATAATATGTCCTTTTTTCTTTATCCTTACTATAATATGTTTATATTCTATTTTTTCACAAGTCTTTTCACCCCTACATAGGAGAGAAGGAATATAAAAAGAAAAAGAGACAGGTCCCTGGGTCTAACCTCCAAAACCTATTTAACAAGACCATTTAACAACTTGTAACCTCTCCACCTAAATAACAAGAAGTATCTATAACCCATCAAATGACCAAAGGGAGAAAAATCACCCATTTCCCCCCTCTGGAGATGAGAAGCCACTCTCTTAAAATGACTTCCTGCTGATTTTGGACATAGTAAACCTGCTTGGGGCCCAAATAAGAATGGAAAATTGGTTAAAATGTTAATAGAATCATTTGATATTCAGTCCTTTTATGCTCAGCTATTTAAATGTCCTAAGAAGTTTGTAGAAAGAAGCTGAACTTCAGGGCTTTACTGGAGTTCCGGCTGGAGCAGTCTGTGGACCTGAACAATCTTAGCGATTTTCAGTTTATGGTTGTAGACTTTTGAGAAAACACCTATTGAGGAAGTCTGCAAGGCTGGATCGTCTGGGCTATTTGTCTTCTTTGGTGTCTGATTTGTTTTCTTCTGAGGTTTCAGTTGTGCAGTTGTCCCTGGAGTCCTTAGATGGATGCTTTAAATCTCCTGGAAAGAAAAGAACAGAGATCTTCCCTAATCCTAACTGTGGGACTCTACTTTTTTCTTTTTTGGGGGTGGCTGGTAATTTTTTTCCTGGAGCAATTTCATTTTATTGATAATATAAAAAGTATTATGTTTCAATTGAGATTTAAAAAAGTAATTATTTTGATATTTTGGAACTAAACAAACCTTTAAGTGTATATATTTTGAGATCTCAAAGGACAATTTGCTTTGAATTTAAGCATTCCTTTTGTGAGTAGCTTTTAAACTTAAATCCTTCCAAATCCTATGTGCCTGTCTCTGCATTCTAAGTTTTGGGATCAAAGGCATGTGCTTCCCAACTGATGGGATTAAAGATGTGCACCACCACCCCTGAATTGAATTTTTTCTCTATTTAAAACTTGCTTTGTGTCAGGCTGGTCTTAAACTCTGAGATCTGCAGGTTTCTGTCTCTAGTGTGTTTGTATTAAGGGTGTATCTGTCTCGAATGATGGGATTAAGGGATTGCAACATCACCACCATTTTCCTTTTAACTCTAGAATTTATAAGACAACTCACTCTATAATGATCCTCCTGTCTCTGCTGTAGTTAAAGACATGGGCTAAAACCACGCTTCTTATTTATTTTACCTTAGCTCCAAATTTTTTCAACACTTGGAAATTTAGAAAACCAGGTTGAACTGTAGTAACCTTTAGATTATTTACAGCATTTTAAACCTCTCACCTTCTTTTTAATGCCAAACCATGAAAATATCCTTTATATCTACCAAAAAAAGGACTTTTAAGCTGCTATCAAGTTTGTGTAAGCTATGTGGCAACCTGCAGTCCTATAGTGTAATATCACAATCTGAAATTAAGGCCATTTTTCCTTTCATGCCAGTAAGTCATGTATACCTTTGGTAAATTATAGTTTGAAAATTTTCTATTGTATTTTTATATTTTAAGCTTATTAACTCTTTTCTAAAAAATATTATTTGTTTTCTCAAGTTCCTTCTAGAAAAGTGTTTCCTCCCTCCTACCCTCCTAGCCTCTCCCTCCCTCCTTCCCTCCCTTCCTTCTTCCCCCCTCCTTCCCTCATTATTTCTCTACTTGGTAGTCTCCTTCTCCTCAGATGAGGTGGGCCCTCCCTCAGTCATGTGAGGGCCAAGAGCTTCACTTGTACTGGGGCATGATATGGCACACCATCTTGGGTAAGGTGTTGTAGTAACCTGCATCAGATTCCATGACTCACTGCTGGGTGAAATTTTTCCTAGTATAGATATGCTAGGCATCTATCTATTTGGGTGTGTGGGTTGTAGGATAGTTATCCTGTGATGTATGGTTACTATCCATTTATAAGAGTACATACCATGTTTATCTTTCTGGGACTGAGTCAGCTCATTTAGGATGAGCTTTTCTAGATCTATCCATTTGTTTTTGAATTGCATGATTTCCTCATTTCTGATAGCTGTGTATTATTCCATTGTATAAGTATACCACAGTTTTTTTTTATTCATTTTTCAGTTGAAGGATATCTGGGTTGTATCCAGTTTCTGACTATTACAAATAAAGTTGCTATGAACATTGTTGAGGCAATGTCCTTGTGGTTTCATTTTGAATCTTTTAGATATATGCCCAAGAAGGGTATGGCTGGGTCCTGAGGTAGAACAATTCCCAATTTTCTAAGATATCTCCAGATTGATTTCCAAAGTGGTTGTACAAGTTTGCACTCCCACCAGCAATGGGGGAGTGTTCTTCTTTCTCCACATCTTTCTGCCACCATGTGCTATCATTTGAGTTTTTGATCTTAGCTATTATGATGGGTGTGAGATGGAATCTCGGAGTTGTTTTAAGTTGCATGTCCCTGATGTCCAAAGATGTTGACATTTCAAGAGCCTCTCAGCCTTTAGAGGTTCCTCTTCCGTGAATTCTTGGTTTAGCTCTGTACTCCATTTTTTTGATAGGGTTGTTTGATTTTTTGGTTTTAGTTTCTTCAATTCTTGATATATTTTGGATATTAGCCCTCTGTTGGATGTTGGGTTCGTGAAGATCCTTTCACAGTCTGTAGGCTGTCGGTTTGTTCTAAGGACAGTGTCCTTTGCCTTACAGAAGCTTTTCAATTTCATAAGGTCCCATTTATTGATTGTTTATTTTAGCACCTGAGCTATTGGTGTTCTGTTCAGGAAGTTGCTACCAGTGCCAATGAATTCCAGGCTTTTCCCCACTTTCTCTTCTATTGATGCTAATGTGTCCAGATTTATATTGAGGTCTTTGATCCACTTAGACTTAAGTTTTGTACAGGGTGATAAGTATGGATCTATTTGCATTCTTCTACATGTTGACATCCATTTAGATCAGCACCATTTATTGAAGATGCTTTCTTTTTTCCATTGTATGGTTTTGGCTTCTTTGTCAAAAAATTAAGTGACCGTTGGTGTGTGAGTTTATTTCTGGGTTTTTGATTCGATTCCTTTGGTCAACTGTTCTGTTTCTATACCAGTAACAAGCATTTTTTTTTTTTAAATTACTATTGCCCTGTAGTACAACTTGAAATACAGGATGGTGATACCTTCAGATGTTCTGTTTTTGTGCATGATTGATTTAGCTATTCTGGGTTTTTTGTTATTCCATATGAAGTTGAGAATTGTTTTTTACAGGTCTGTAAAGAATTGAATTGGTATTTGGATAGGAATTTCATTGAATATGTATATTGCTTTTGTTAACATGGCCATTTCTATTATGTTGAACCTACCTATCCATGAGCAAGGGAGATTTTTCCATCTTATGATATCTTCTTCAATTTCTTTCTTCAGGGATTTTAAATTCTTATCATACAGGTCTTTCACTTGCTTGATTAGAGTTACCCCCAGGTATTTTATATTATTTATGGCTATTGTGAAGGGTGTTGATTCCTATATTTTTCTCAGCCCATTTGTCTTTGTGTAAAGAAGGGATACTCATTTTTTTTAATTGATTTTATATCCAGCCACCTTGCTGAAGGAGTTTATCAGCTGTAGGTATTCTCTGGTGGAATTTTTGGGGTCACTTATATATACTCTTATATCATCTGCAACTAGGGATACTTTGACTTCTTCCTTTCCAATTTGTATCCCTTGATCTCCTTTAGTTGTCTTATTGCTCTAGCTAAAACTTCAAGTATTATGTTGAAGAGATATGGAGAGAGTAGGAAATGTTGCTTTGTCCCTGATTTTAGAGGAAATGCTTTAAGTTTCTGTCCATTTAGTTTGATGTTGGCTATTGGATTGTTGTAATGTTCCTTTATTATGTTTAAGTATGGTCCTTGTATGCCTGATCTCTCCAAGACTTTTAACATGAAGGGGTGCTGGATTTTGTCTAAAGCTTTTTCGATGTCCAAGGCCATGATCATGCGGTTCTTTTCTTTCAGCTTGTTTATGTGGTGGATTATATTGATGGATTTTCTAATGTTGAACCACCTCTGCATCCCTGGGATGAAGCCTACTTGATCATGGTTTTTGAATTTTTGATGTGATCTTGGATCTGGTTTGCAAGTATTTTATTAAGTAGTTTTGCATCCATGTTTATAAGGGAAATTGGTCTGAAATTTTCTTTCTTTGTTGGGTCTTTGTGAAGTTTGTGAGGGTGACTGTGGCCTCCTAAAATGTGTTTGGCAGTATTCCTTCTGTTTCTGTGTTGTGGAAGAGTTTGAAGAATATTGGTGTCAGCTCTTCTTTGAATGTCTCATAGAATTCTGTGCTGAAACCATCTGACCCTGGGATTTTTTTGGTTGGAAGACTTCTAATGACTTCTTCTACCACCTTAAGGGTTATAGGACTGTTTGTGGAGTACAAGTTTTCGAAGTAGGACCTAATGATTCTCTGAATTTCCTCAATGTCTGTTGTTATTTCCCCCTTTTCATTTCTGATTTTGTTGATGGGTATTTTCTCTCTGCCTTTTAGTTAGTTTAGCTAAGGGCTTGTCTATTTTGTTGTTTTTCTCAAAGAACCAACTCTTGGTTTTGTCAATTCTTTGTATTGTTCTTTTTGTTTCTAAGCATTGATTTCAGCACTGAGTTTGATAATTTCCTCATGTTTGCTCCTCTTGAGAGTGTTTGCTTCTTTTTGTTCTAGCTCTTTGAGGTGTGCTTTTAGGTCACTAGTATGGGAACTCTCCAGTTTCTTTTTGAAGGCACTTAGTACTATAAACTTTCCTCTTAGCACTGCCTTCAATGTGTCCCATAAGTTTGGGTATGTTCGACCTTCATCTTCATTGAGTTCTAAGAAGACTTTAATTTCTTTTTTTATTTCTTCCCTGACCCAGAGGTCATTGAGTAGAGAGTTGTTCAGTTTCCATGTTTTTGTAGGCTTTTTGTTGTTTTGTTATTGTTGAGGTCTAGCTTTATTCCATGATGGTTTGATAAATTACTAGGGGTAATTTCAATTTCCCCTTATCTCTTGAGGCTTGCTTTATGACCAATTATATGGTTGATTTTGGAGAAGTTTCCATGATTGCTGAGAAGAAAATATGTTCTTTTGTTTTGGGGTGAAATGTTCTGTAGATATTAATTAGGTCCATTTGATTCATGACATCTGTGTGGCTCATTATTTCTCTGTTTGGTTTCTGCATCGTTGATCTGTCCAGTGGTGAGAGTGGTGTGTTGAAATCTCCCATTATTAATGTGTGAGGTTCAATGTAGGATTTGAGCTTCAGTAGTATTTCTTTAACAAATGTACCTGGTCTTACATTTGGGGCATAGATGTTCAGTACTGTGATTTCATCTTGGTGGATTTTTCCTTTGATGAGTATGCAGTGTCCTTCCCCATATCTTTTGATTAATGTTGGTTGAAAGTCTAATTTATTGGATGCTATAATGGCCACTCCAGCTTGCTTCTTGGGTCCATTTTCTTGGTATATCTTTTTCCAGCCTTTTACTTGGAGATAATGCCTCTTTCTTGCTGAGGTGTGTTTCTGGTAAGCAGCAGAATGTGGGAGTCTGTTTTCGCATCCATTCTGCTAGCCTGTGTCTTTTTATTGGGGAATTGAGTCCATTAATGTTGAAAGATATTAATGACCAGTGATTGTTACTTTGCCATCTTGATGTTTGTGGAAATAGTGTGTGAGTGAGCTTCTCTTCTTTTGGTTTTGCTGCAGGCATGTTATTTGCTTCCTGTGCTTTCTTGTGTGTAGTTAACCTCTTTGGGTTGGAGTTTTCCTTCTAACATCTTCTGTAGAGCTAGATTTGTGTTTGAATTTAGCTTTGTCATGGCCTATCTTTTCTCCATCTAAGTTGATTGACAATTTTGCTGGAAATAGTAGGATGGCCTGGCATTTGTGGTTTTTTAGGTCTGAAAGATGTCTGTCCAGGCCCTTCTTTCTTTTAGTGTCTCTGATGAAAAGTCAGGTGTGATTCTGATTGGTTTGTCATTATATGTTACTTGACCCTTTTGCAACTGTACATCACAAAGAATGATTTTAATTGATCATCAATACAAGAAGCACTTAAAGCCTTCAAGAAATTCCAGATGAAATTCTGACAAATATAACATACGTTATTATAAATTTATGAATAATCCTTTCAACTAGCACAATAATATGTTGATCTAAGTGATATTGGGATTGTGCAAAGACTAAAAGTCAGGCAAAAAATAGTGAAATATTATGTTACATTATTCTTCAGAACAACTATATGTTAGTGATTGTATGGGTACTAAACTTTATTCTAGAGTTTAATACGGCAGCAGTGAATGATATTGTCTCATCCTTTTAGTGAGATTTTGAGAAAGGTTAGAATAAGAAATGACTTCACTAATTACTATTGCTAATATAGTACCTTATATGTCACCTGGTGCAGACATGAATATATAGAATTCTCTATAGATGTTTCTTTGCATAGGGACATGTTCACGCTCTCTAAACTGAAAACTACAGTAAACATGTTTCTGTAGAATTGAGCACACACTGCTTGAGCTGTTGGATCCTAAAGCTATTTTGATATAAAATGAATCAGAGATCCATCAAGAAATTGTTGTCTCTACAATGCAGACAGCAAATGCATAAGATGAATGTGTATAGTGTTGCAGTTTAAGAAACTGTCATTAAATAAATGGGCAGTCTAATGAATGGCCTCTTACTGATCAAAGCTGAAATGATTTGAGAACAAATGAATGAACAGGTAAGTTGTTTTTATGGAAATAAACAAATTAGTATTTGCTTTTATCTCAAGTTAAGTATTCATGAATACATATTGATAAATAAATAACTAATAAGTGAGGTACAGACAATCATTTCTATGGAATAACTCTAATAATACTTGGCAGATAATACAACTGAAGTCATTCAATACAACACGTGGCTACTCCTCATTAGAACTATTAAGGCCGTTAAAAGCAAAATTACAGCTAATCATGATGTAATTTCAGAATTTGGTCATAAGGCCAGAGGTTCTCTGAAAAACATGTCTGGTCAATTGGCAAGTTTCACATTGAGTTTAGCTCCAGTTTCAACAAATACAGTAAAGAATTACTGAGGAAGAAAATATCTGGACATGTGGCCTTTACAGCCACATATATGTGTATGCACAGATGAACGTACACATACACACAAACACAAATGTACACACATATGGTGGGGGTTGGAGAGAAACATGTATATTGAATAAAAGAAATAACAAAGGAGTTCTGTGTGCGCACACTCAATTTTGTGGCTGTGGTTGGCCTGAATAAATTTTAGGCCTTTAAGTAAATACATTAGGGAATAAAAACTGAAATGGGTATATGTACTTCAGAGTTGAATGTAAGAGAAGTATTAAAGCAAGAATGAATTGAAATTAATCAAGAACAAATATATATGAAAATAATCATAAAATAAGTACCAAAGACACATATTAGACAACTATTTACAAATATAAAGCTTACAAATTTATGAACAATTAAGATTGAGTAGTAAGGAAAAACTTGGCTTTTGGGAAAAGAAAAACTAATACAGTATATTTTATATATATTAAAAAACAAAGACAATGACAAGTTTAAACAAATTTATAAAAGTTAGGCATAGCAGTACAAGCTTTTAATTCTAGCACTTAGGATGCAGAAGCAAGTATATGTCTTTGAGTTCATGGCCAGCCTGGTATGCATAATGAATTCCAGGACATTCAGAGCTACCTAAAGAGTACCAGTTTCAAGGAACACTAGAAAAAAATCAACTTGACTAGAAAGTTGGCTAAGCTCTTAAAAGAATTTGTTGCTCTTGCTCTTGTAGAGGATTTGGACTCATGTCCCTGTGCACACATTATGGCTTACAACCATCTGTAACTGCAATCCCAAGGGATACAAAGCCAACTTTTGACTTTCACAGACACCAGGCACACACGTGATACACATACATGCATACAAGCAAAACACTCATACATATAAAATGATGAAAGTAAATATTTAAAAATAAATAAAAGATAATTCTTACAAATAAAATTTTTAATGAATGTAAAATAGATAGCTTGAGAAATTAATTAATTCTAGTCACTAATTTAAAAATAGGATAACTCAAAAGTATCCTAATAGACAGAAAAATATGACTGTGTGTTTATGTTTATGTGTGTTTTTGTGTGCACTCAATTTCAAACCAAGGTTTTATGAGTGCTAGTAAAGTATTTTACTAGTGACATATATTGACATTGTAAGATATGGAAAATTAATATAAAATATTTCAATATTACAGAACAATAAACCTTGTTACTCAACTAAACGAAAGAATAATTTTCTAATACTAATGGCAGTTTATACCTAAAACATTGCAATTTAAAGTAAATTATGATAATTGTATGAAAACAAGAAAAGAAATGAGTTTAAATCACTGACTTTTATGTTTGTACTATAAGTTTTATTAGAAGAATCAAAAAGACTAAGTACAGGTTTAAATAAATTAGTTGGTGTTTTTCACAAAAGTAATAAAATTCAGAGACCACCAACTGCATTATCTCCTATGGATTGTGCAAAACTAATCAGGCTCATTTTGATTTAAAAATGTTACTGTTAATGCACTTTATTTTTATCCGGACCTATGTGTAATTATCACTAGTAGAATATAATTTCACACTGTACAAAATCTCAAAGTTGAATTCAGGGGGCTTTACATCACCTTATAGGCTTTTTTGGGTTCCAATCATTTCATCATATGACAATATCTAAACTAGACTTGTAGACAGTTATAAAGGGCCTTACATGTCAGTGCATCAAACACTGAGTTTTCACCTGTCCTGAGAACCCAACCAGGATGGGCTGAACAAAATCTACCAGAGCAGGACCACTTTCCTAAGATGGCAGCCAAGTGTCAACTCATAAGATTGGAAGCAGTAAATGAACCCTGTACTATTTTGAGTATCGGTGTGTTTTATTATCCTCCATTAGTAACTTGTAGGAAACCCAGGATATGATGGCTGCACAAGTACAGTCATTGAATATGATGAAATGACAAGTAAAATGAGAGATGTAAAACTCTGAGAGAAAAAGAAGAGGATCAGTGGGCGAGGGCAATACACTCACAGTATGAACTGAATGACGACAGGGGCTAATGCAAAGTTTCAAAGTAATCTCCAACACAACACCATGGGAATTTAAACAGAAAAATCACTTTATGTAATACTAAATTTGACACAAAGGACTATGCATCACACAAACATTCTTTAAAAAATGAAACAAAAATCCACAATTTAGAAGACTTCATTAAATTAATTAGTTAGGAACATTTATTTGAAAGGAATTAGGATGAATGCTATGGGTAGGTGACACTATGACTGATATAATGAAGGATAAAATGGACATTACCGCAGGATAAATAACTCAGAGCAGTTCCATGTCCTTTTAAATTGCAACAACATTGAATTTTAGGAAAATAGCATTTTCAATAAAGTTGGAGTAATGTCATGGAAGAACAGCATGTATTACATTGGGTGATTTTACAGAATATATGAGCAGATAATCCATTTGGGTTTAGTCAACTAATCAAAGTATAAATATAAATATGGGAAGTTAAATAATATATTTGACTTTGAAAATAAGAACTTTATTTGCTTAAGAATAGTACTTAAAATGTAAAATTAGGCAAGTTATAATTTATCTGTGATATATACAGCTTTCAAAGTTTTCATTTTTATAGTATAATATATAGAAAATATACTAATAAATACAAAATTGATATAACCTAATTGAAAATAGGATGTGGACATGAAAATGCATTCACAAAGATTCTGTCTGTGATAACATATCCTCTTAGTATTTTATTAACTCTTTAAGAAAAATACAAACTACAGGGATTCCATCACCATAAATAAGCCCAATTTGAGAGACCATGAGTGCAAGTGTTGTTTAGAACCTGGAAGAAGAAGTAGAATTCATACATTGCTTCTGTAACCCTGAGATCAAAGAGGGAAGATGATGAAATCGGTTGAAAATCAGGAAAGTGATTTCTAGTAGGCCTAACTTGTATGATGGACAATTTGACTCACTTTCTCTATTTCTCAAAACCCTCGTGCCCTATCATTCTCTCCAAATATAATAGTAATTACTGGATAAATATTTATTTAGCAAAAATATTACTAAGAAGAAGTTTTCTTAAATTCCATTGTCTCCAATTGTGTAATAGTCGTAACATTGCATTCTATAAACTAGAAAAAAAATTAGACAGGCAGCCATTTCAGATTTGTTTCAGCACTAACATTTCATCCATTGTGGAAAGAAAAAGAGTATTTATGCCAGAACATTTTCTGTAATTTGTGCAGTATCTGTAAAGGCTGCCTTGATTTCTGCTTGGCTTTTCTACTCTCTATTCAGTCACCTTGCTCTAACTTACTTTCAGTTGCTCCTAACGGTCCATGTAACCCATCTTCTGAGCAAGATGAGCCTCAGAGAGCTGGGTCACAGCTAACATGACATCCATGCTGATGGATAGAGTTCATCTTGCCTCCTCCCTATGCTGATCTTGTCTGACTCTATGATGTAAAGTCTGATGCACAGATTGTTGGTAAGCCTGATCAAGAAAGGGAGGGAACACTGTGGCAAGTTGAACTACTAGTCATAAAGTTGGCTGCAACCCCACTGCAATGAAGACGTGGATTTCCATAGTGGAAAATAAGTTGTGTATTTTTCTAAAGTCAGAGACCTGCTTTTTTCCAGAGATTACATTGCACTAATGCATGTTTATGTATTTACTTAAATCTACCAAAGTCACATGACACTTAAAGAGCAGATATTTGTTTGTAGTATGGTTTTGTCACTTTGAAGGTGAGTTCATTTTTTAAGAAAGTTTCTAGCATTCATTTACAAGATATAGCTGTGCTGAACTCTTTATCACTGAGCATTCTAATGGGATTCCACTATTGCCTATTTCCTATTGAGTCGAAAAAGAATAGTCCTTTGTTATGATAAAATGCTCTTGATTCTGTGTAGAAAAGAACAGCACAGTACTGAGGCATGGCAATTTACCTTAACAACACAGATGAGCCCATAACTGCTCTCCCATTAAGGTTGTTGTTTTTCTCTCTTAAAAGTCCACCTCCAAGGTTTGAATATTTCAGACTTGTCTCCAAACAAAATGTGTTTCTTTTTATAAAACTTCACTTATGGCAGTTGAACTGTTATTCTGAGTAAGGAAATGGAGAGAGAAAAGTCATTTCTATTTTCCCCTAAAGGCATTATATTCATGAGCAGAGTCTAAATGGCAAAATCCGATTTCTTCTATAAGTTTCCTCACAAAGATAAATGTTATTCTACTTAAAGACATAATTTGTGATCCTGAAAATGCTGGCTAATTTAGTCCAGGATTTAAATGTTCATTGAATTAAACTATATTTTCTTTCTCACTTGAATTATTCTAAACATCTCTTCTGCAAAACAAATTAAATATTGAACCATAAAATAACTTTAATTATGATTTCTATGTATTATTTAATATTAAAAATAAAATAATTATAAAATAGTTCAATAAATTTAGAAAAGTAACAGTTGTGGTTATGCTTATATGTAGACAAATAGGAACATGTATACATATTGCAATAAGGGTAGAAGGAGAAAATGGAGAGGAATATTCTTACATATTGAATAAATGAATATAGAATAGTTTTAGATGGTCACAATCTTGTACACAAAATTATAGTTTGCAAATACCATATATATATGCATATATATGTATATATATAATTTGAAAACACCATACATATGGTTTTAATATATATACAGATAATTTGCATATATGAAAATCTGTTTTCAAAACTGTTAAGAAAAGCTATATCCAGCAAATTACTGCTACTGAAACCTCCACACCTCCTTGTAAATTATTATTTGAATTTGTTACTCAAACAGTTTTTACACTCTGATAGACCGAAACATCTTCATCTATGTTTCTGGTGTAGCATGCTCCTTACATGCCTTCCAGTCAGCTTTTCAGACATTAGGCATGTTCCTTTCTGAGTGAAAAGTTCCAAAATTCCTCTTCTTAGAGAATTCCTTTGGCAACAGTAATTGAAAACCTGCTTTCTTTAAATGCAAATGTCATGTGTAGGGCAAGGTACAATTTAGCAAACTGAAGACCCTCACTGATAATCACCTTTAGTCTAAACTTTTGCTCTGGTAACACATTAATGAAGCTTGCACAAACACAGTACTCCCCCTTAGAAGTTGAAATTTCACATGAAAGGTAAAACAAAGTATAATAATTATCCTTTCTTAAAATTTAAATTCCATACTAAAGGGTAGGAAGATGGAGGGATCCAAATTCTGATGAAACCCTTCATAGGAGCACTATTTCTTTCTGATAAACATGACTGTTTTTTCATATTTGTTCTTAATTCTCACTTAAGTCATTTTAATCTAATGTTTTCTGTAATTTTTATTATTTGTATTCTGTAAAATTTATTAGTCTCAATCTCAAATGTCTTCTATTATTCTGTGGTAATGTGCATTGCACTGTTGTTCCTCATCTAATTCTCTTCCTAGAAGTAGCAAACAGAAGGAAATAGAATTCACACCAGAGCAAAATACTGTAAACATTTAAAACCAAAACACTGTATTATCAGAGGACCTGAGAGGGATTCCATTGAAACATAACTGTCCGTCTAGAAAGATGAAGCCCTATCAAATTCTCTTAATATAAGAACTGCACTTCACTATGGGTAACAC
Organism: Lophiomys imhausi; assembly: GCA_907164525.1. Lineage (NCBI taxonomy): Eukaryota > Metazoa > Chordata > Mammalia > Rodentia > Muridae > Lophiomys > Lophiomys imhausi. Next base: position 9,054,809 of record CAJQZJ010004856.1, on the reverse strand, counting down.
ACAAGCCCAGTAGCCTAGCATTAGAGAAAAACACAGACAAACTCAAGGATAGGTCAGTTCTTCCTTTTCCCTTTTCATGCCTAGTTTAATAACACAGTCTTCCAATACTCTTACATAAACTTATCCATATGTGGAGATAAGGCTGTGCCTGCTATAAGCTCCTCCATAGCATGGAAGAATGGTTTTCAAGTGTGCTTTGCTCTGGATACCTTCATTTTATAAAACAATATTTGGTAAACCTTGAGTAAAATTGCTGTGACAGAACAACTCTGCATGCCATTCTGTCAGTTGATACCACCACTTGTCCAGCCACCAATGAAAGAAATAAGAAAAATAACATTTCTAATAGTGAGAAGATATGTTCTATGAAGTTGTAAAAATGATTGGAACATATGGGTATGTAGGTAAAGAAAAATATATTTATATATCTATATATTAATAAATATATAGATATGTAAATAGAGAGACAAAGAAAGAAGAAAGATGGGTGTTTACTGGACATATTAGAACAAGATTGAAATATTCTCACCAGGCTCAATAAACAAGACATCAAGTGTCAAGATAGAGACATTCTCACCAATGTGTCATCAGAATAACCTCAGGGTATATCAAGGTGCCACAGAGACCTCTGGGCTGTCTTCCAGGGTTTAGTTAAGCCCTGTGACAATGCCACCACTCACAGAATGGCCTCAAATTGTCTATTCATCTATCAGTTTATCCAGTTTACGTGGCCTTGCTCTTTATCTCCACAGTGTTGTGATCTGATGCCTCACCTCTACATCTCTGTACTTCTATATCCTTAAGGTTGATAGTTTAACTAAACTCAAGGCCTGTCTTTACCATGTTTCCTGCAGCCTGGCTGTATAAGCTTCAGCAGCTCTCTTCAATGTGGTTGTTTATACTTATGGCAGGCTTTTTTGTGTGTGTGTGTGTGTGTGTCTGATGTCAGTTATCTGTGTCTGTAGATGAGACTCTCTGATATTCTACTGTGATTGTTTTTAGTTGTTTTGTAATATATAGGTAATAGACCTGTGGTTGATTGATAATAATTTCTATAGAGGTAATAATCACATGATACGTAGTATTTCAGAATGAGTGAATAAGTTCTGAATAAAGAATCTGTGTTTTGCAACTGACAACTGTCAAGGGAAATTGAGACTATTTGTGAAACTGTAGGTAACTAAATCAACATAGCTAGTGGATTTATTATTTTCAGTAAATTGTGAAAAGGTGAAAAGACATTAGTATGCCCTTGATTACTTATAGTATACTCATTAATACCAGCATTTAAATCTCTTTTGCCTTTCATTGTAGTGCAGTTGAATTCATTGTTTTTTCTCTTACTTAAGTCTTCTGTAAAGTGTACCTTACCTGACTGCTGCTATGATCATTTTTTTGACAGTGACCATACAGAAGAATGGGTCTGTTTTTGTTATCTCCTCTCCCTCCTGTTTTTGTCCCCATTTGTCTCCTCACACCTCTCTCTCCTTCTCATTTTTCTGCTTCCTGTTTTATACTAGTGGATAGGACCTTGTGTGGTAATAAATTTAACCTGTACTTTCAGTTAATAAGTGAGTGTGGTAGATTAATTCCAGAATTTATCCACAATTGTTTATTGTGGTATCCTTATATTAGTAGTATTCATCTGCATGCATATTTGAAGCTTGGCTCTCACCAAATCTAGGTTTGCCTTGTAACTTGACCTATCTAACAATATATGACAGGAAACTTTTGTTCCTGCTCTGAGAATAGGCCTCATGAGATATCTACAATCTCTTTGGGATATGACATCACCAAGAGGAATGATAATGACATTCTACTACAAGACAAGACAGTGTTTGGCAGACAGGATATTTCTGTCTTTTCTGGTTTTCTGAGCTGCTTACTAAAGACAGGCCTCAAACAAATGGGGAAGATTAACACAACCAGCTACTTTGCCCAAAACTGAGATGATTGTTACGGCTATTGTTTTTGATGTAATGAGTTATATTAAAAAATGCACAATACATTTATTTAATTATTTTGTGGGCATAGTAAAGCTTTCTGTGATACACTTGTGGAGGTCAGAGGACAACTTTTGTGAATCATTTTTTTCCCTTCTCCTTTTGGCCTCAATAATCAAACTCAGGATATCAGGAGAGGTGAAAAACTTACTATCTTTTCAATTGTTTCATCAACCTGGAAAAATATTTTAAGTCTAAGCCTAGACTGATTTTTACATTTGGGAGTTTTATAAGATTGAGACTTAATAATTCCATCACATAATGACTTTTACTGTTTGATATTAGTTTCCAAAAGTTCTGTGTTCAAAGGGGAAATACATGTAGTTATATTATATATGGCATCCATGTTTAAAATTTACTATATGTATTTGTACACCTATGTGTTTTTCCAAAGTGAAATGAAACGCATGTTTAATTATCTGTTACATCTTACTTGAGAGATTATAGTCATGTTGTACAGGTGTAAAGAAAGGACTAGGATATTGCTTCTCCAAAAACAAAGACTTTTCCATTCTCACCAGAGATGCAGTGTGGACTATGCAACTATGACAGCACACTTAGGGTGTTTCAAAATGCCTTGGTGGAGACTATTGTTGAATATGGAATCCAAATCCTTTCCTGAGGGTACCACAATACCAGAACCATGAGGATTTTCTCAGTATAATAAAGTTGAGACTGAGTATGTACTCTTAGATAAAAATTATAACTGGAAGAATAAGTGATTGAACAAAGAAACAAGTAACTGGCTGCAAGAGACTTAGGTTGTTTACTGAGAGGAAGAAGGGCAGCTACCATATTCGACAGATGCCTGTGATTTGATCATACTTTTAAATTTTCCCTCAGGTTTCCATAGGCTTTCTCAAGAAAGATGCAGGTTGATGACAAGATTAATTTTTCACTATTGACTTTTTGTCAGGTTGTTTTGTTTTTATTGTAGGTGTTTCTCTGTTCCCTCCCCCTTCCATTTCTATAATGATAAAGGGACAAATGATGGGCACATTTGGTACCTTATTGATAAAGGAGGAAGGAGTCTTGTGGACAGAGTTGTGGAAACCCATTCTTTGTTGCCTCCATCACTTTCTTTACTTCAACTTATTTTTTTCAAGATTTTTCCCTCCTTAATTTGAAGGAGTACAGAGAGACATATGCTTAATTTGTGTGACACAGATGTTTCTTTACAGACCAAAGTAGCTTGATTCTTTGGATAGAGGATCTACCAATGATATCACAAGTGTCATAATGTTCAGTTTGGGATGGATTCAAAATCATAATGAATAACAACTTGATGTCAAATTGGCATTGTCTGAGCAGCACAGCCTGCCACCTTTAAAATGATCTGAGACGTTCCTGCTGAGATATTAGCCTGGATTCCTGCAGACAATGGATGATAATTTTTACACCATAATTCAAGCCTGAATCTGTCTTCCACTGAGAACATGTATTTAGCATGTCTGGAGGCCATCTGGCCATTCGGAAAACTCTCAAGGCAATTCCATTGCCACTAGCCTTCTTTGTTTTTAGAGTGTGCAGTAGAAGCTGTTTATGATTTTCATGCTTCTAGAAGGCATTTTTCTGCTGTTGCAGAAGACTATGGCATTAAGGCAGCCCAAAGTGTTTACCTTTAACTATGTGGAGAAGTAGAACAATGGAAAAATGTTATTTTAATGTTTTAGAGATCCACACTTCACAAACCAATGGCCGGCTACAACTGTATACTGCTGCTAGAAAAACTACAATGAACCTATACTTATATAATAAGAACACACTAAACTTTTAAGAAATATTAAGAAAAATGGAAAACATAACAGGTTCAATGTGCTTGAAATTATGAGTTCTTACTCCTAAATTATTATGAACACAAGAACTAAGTTTGAATGACATGACATAGACACACAAAGCAGTAGTATGACATATTAACCAAACACTATCTTTAGTAAGTATAAATATGAATTTTATGATTTTATCACTTATTATAACAGGGCTTAAAATTTTCTTTCCCAAGCAAGTTTTCCTGAAATAGATTATAACATATTTAATAATAAATTTGGTATTGTAGACATTTTCCCACTAAAATACTTATTTTTGGAAAAGTGTTTTTTAATATTTAGTTATTACTACAAGTTACATCTCCATCACAGTCCCCTCCTTCCACCCCTCCTGGCCCTACTCTACCATCAAATCATAATTCTTTTTTTAATAATTAGGCCATAATTATGAAAATTATAAGGTATAACATATATTCCCAATGTCCAGTACATACATATTTGACAATTGATGTTAATATTCCATTATCTATCTAACTTCATGAATTTAAAGTTCTATACCTAACTCAGTTTTCATCCTAACTTGCATTATCAACTTAAAAACATCTTCTTAGATATAGAACATCCTTTTAATTCCTAAACAACTTAAAACTTAACTGTGAGATTATAACTATCTAGTCTTCAACCACATCAGAGATCTGAGAAGGATAAATATATTTGAATAAACAGGAAGTGCAGAGCTAGCAGCTTCCAAAACTAAGAAATGTCCAGACAACTGGACAATTCTCAATTTCTTTCCATACATTTAAACATCTATCTTATGCCTTTTGGCCCAGTATCTCTGACAGACATTAGTTGTAAAGCAGGAAATATGAAGGACTTGCCTAACCTGTCTTGGCAGAGCTATGCTATTTTTCCCCTTGCTATACTGATGTTCTAGACCAAGTCGAATGACATTCTTTTCTCTAACCCATGGTGTGTGTCATTTTTCCTGCTCTTTGTTTCACTGCGTGTCTTGGAGGCTCCTTCTACCATGAACCTCTCTGCTTCAGAAGCCCCCACTCCTTAGTCCCACCTACCTGTGTATTTGCCAATTCTCAGTCCTCAGCATTTATTTAACCAATTGGAGAAAGTAACAGACAGTAAGCAGGACCAATTTATTAACATTTAGAATGAATAACATCACCCCATCAATTCCCTCCTTTTGTTTAATAAAGAGGCTAATTTTTAAACTCGTACAGTAAAAACAATAAGAACAATTATGAAACAATCAAGAAAACCATATGTAAAAGTTACACACATAATGTTTAGCCTATATGTACATGTTTTTCTTAATTATATCATAACCCAAACAGTACAGGTGATGTATGTATATATGGGGTCATGTTTGGGGAATAGAATTAAAAGGTAGCTTAGATGGGCCAAGATTGCTCAATTAAGGCCAAGGCTTGTTAAAATCCGTCATGTCTCTGTGTGCTCGTGTATAATGTTAGGTTAAGGATTAACACTGTCAGCCAATTAAACATAACCTAAATATTAGTAAATAATTTAATTAATTCTTTCTACAAATGACCCCCAACATAATTAAATTAATTAATTCTACAAATGGTGCTAAATGTGGGGCACCATTTGTAGAAAATGGTCAATTAATAATAACATAAACACTAAGTAATAATTTAATTAAACAGTTCTGCATATATTTATTTTTTGTTTTGTTGCTGTTTTGGAAGAGTGGAGTGAGGATGCAGGGATGGGGAAAACAAAAAGGACACAGTGGGGATGGTTGTGATTGGGAGATAAACCTAGCAGAAGTGAGAGAGAAAGTGAATGTTATAAAATACATCAAATAAAATGATCAAAGAAATAATACAATGTGTAAAAACAATAAATACAAACCATTGAAATAACAAATAAGAAGTCTGAACCAAACTGAACAGTGCAAGCCTGTAGATTCAGGTATTCGACTGGTTATGAGAGAAGTGTTGCAGTTTCATGTGCAACATGGGAAACAGTGAGTCCATGAGGCCTCAACCCACAAAAAAGCGCTCTGAGCAACTGATAAGGTGGAAGAGGGAAATGTGGTTCTCCACAGGGAAGAGCACATCAACTGGCTGTTACATGCTAAATGGTCAGTCGTGAAAATATATGTACAACTAACATTATGTGGACTCAGAAGATTATAGTTAGAAATATGCATATATATATATATATATATATACAATGCATATATTCATGAAATACTCATTAATAAAAGAAGTCATGAATTTGATGGAGAATGTTGTTATATATATATATATATTAAGATACATATATATATATTTGGAGGGAGGAAATAGAAATGAGAAATATTATAATTAAAGCAAAATCTCAAAAGTAAATAAAAATGCTGAAGAGTATTAGGATGTACCTCAGTTGCAGAGTCTTTGGTTAGCATGTGTGAAATATTTGGTAGATTGTTCAGTATTGCAAAAAGTCTAAAGTTTAATCTGATAAAAAACACAATTTTAAGTATTTAAAAGGAATATTATATTATTTAGTAACTGTAAATAAAGTGCCATATTGAACTGAGCTTCTATAATGAAAATGATTGATAACAAATTAAAATATTTTATCTATAAATGTAATCTAATGTCAGCTAACTGTTAACTTCTCTACATACAATATAATCAAATAAGAATTATGAAGACTAAAGCCACTTGGAGAATTCTCAGATGTAATTGCCTTACAATTAATTATAAGTTTATTTATATTTTAGTTCTTTAAAAATATCATATATGGATATGGATATTATATATCATCAATACAGTATTATTAAGCTATTGAAAACAAAACAATTTCATAGGCAAATGGATAGAATTAGAAAATATCATCCTGAGTGAGGTAAACCAGAATCAGAAAGATACACATGGAATGCACTGATTTATAAGTGGATAATAGCCATATAATACAGGATAGACATGCTACAATCCACAGACCCAAAGAAGATAAGAACTAGGAGGACCCAAGGGAGAATAATTGAATCTCACTTAGAAGGGGAAATATAATAGACAAAGGAATTGGATAAAGAGAGGGAAGTATGTAGGAGAGGGAGAGAGGAGGCAAAGGCGAGTGAAGAACAGTTGTAGAGAGAGAAGGGGCAGGAGATGAGAGGGCAGGGAGAGAGATGGAGCATCTCTAGACAAGCTGGAGATCTGCAACAGGGTAGGCCCCTGGGATGATCAAGGAGTGACTCTAGCTGGAACTCCTATCAGCAGGTGATATGGAGAATGAAGAGGCCTCCTTCTAGCCAGGTAGGACTTCTAGTGGAAGAAGGGGATCACTAACCCACCTGTAAAAACTTCTACCCAAAATTTGTCCTGTGTACTAGATGTGCAGGCATAAAGATATAGCAAACACTGAGGGAATGTCCAACCAATGAATGGCCCAACCGGACACCTACCACATCAGAGAGAACCAAGCTTGGTCACTGTTAATGACACTCTGTTATGCTTGCAGACAGGAGCATAGCATAACTGTTATCTGAGAGACTCAATCCAGCAGAGGATTGAAACAGATGCTGAAACTCACTATCAAACATTAGGCACAGCACCTAGCGTCTTGAAGAAGAGTTGGGAGGGCAGAAAGACCCAGAGGGTATAAGAATTCAATAAGAACAACAGAGTCAACTAACCTAGGCTCATGGGAGCTAGGAGAAACTGAAGCACTAACAAAATAGCATGCATGAACTGAACCTGGGTCCCTTAAAAGTATGTAATGGATGGGCAGCTTCGTCATCACGTGGGCCCCCTAACAAGTGGAGTAGGGACTGTCTCTGACATGGACTCTGATATCTTTTTTTTGATCACTTTCCCCTAATGGGGCTGCCATTACTGGCCACAATGGAAGAGGATGTGTTCAGTCCTGCTATGATTCAATGTGCTGGGGTAGGATGGTAAGGAGCTCTTTTCTGAGGAGAAGAGTAGGTAGCATAGGAGGAACAGGGTGGGAGGGTGAGACCCAGAGGAGGGAAAAGAAGGGACTACGATCAGATTGTAAAGTGAATAAATAAATAAACTTATATAAAAAATGTCATATAATTATATCATTGTTATCTCTCATCAAGATAGCAAGACCTAGAACCATAAGTGTAAATTTTACACAAATGTAAAGAAAATTGGTTTAATGAACTATGCTTGATATTGTATCAACTGTTAGCTATCAACTTAAATTTTGAGCAAATTTTTTTAAAAAGTCTTTTTGTTAGAAAAATGTGTAAGATATGAGAAACTTTTGGCAGATACTTTAGCTCATCACATTTTATAGCTCTTTAGAATAGAATGAAAATGAGAGAATGGCACACTATTTATTTATCTCATAGTAATCATTAAAACAAACAAGCAAAATCAGATATTCAATAGAAATTGCACAATATTGAAGATATTAAACAAATGAAATAATGAAGTAAAATTAAAATATACATACTGGTAAGGAAGTTATTTTTAGGATATTTTAGAGAAATCGAAACATAAAATCTGAATTTACTGAAAAATCAAATCAATGGCCACACATCAAATCACTCCATTTTCTCTTTATTTTGGAGAATTAATTAACATCTAAAGAAGAAAAATGTATAACAATGCACTGTAATGTACACAAATGTAAGTGCTAATATTAACTTCAGATCACTGTTTATATCTACTAAGTATATATGACAAGAACAACATAAAATCTAATGAATTTACTAATGCAACATAACTTGTGTGAGCATAGACTTTTACATGAAATAAACTATTATTAAAAATGTCTTCTTTTTGTATTTTTTTAATGTGCTACATTTAAGAAAATTCTGGACAAATTTGAAAAATATTCCAGTAACTGTAATAAAACTGATATATAGCAATTATCTAGGGAGAAATTTTCAATATTAGCTATTGTTGGATAACCACGCCACCACAGAATGGAAGCTCTGAATGTTTTTAATTCTTCCCTTAAAACACACTGTAGAAAATCATCTTTACAAGAAATGTATTTCATATATGTCCTACAGCATAATTTCTGAAAATCCCTTTCTAAGACTAGGCTGGGAAATTTGCTAGCTACAGAAGTTAAAAATATGTAAGAGACTCCTTTTTGATATTTTCAAATTAAAACAGTGAGGGCACACAATTCAGTGGAAAGCCCGAGGTGGAAAAAACTATCATATGTTCTTTATACACTGACTACTGTTTACAAAACATTCAACTTAGACCTACAAGTTATTACAGAAAGAATGAGAAAAAGGAACTCTTCTAAAAAGCAACAACTTACTAGTATAATACATCATAGGTGCTTTTGGAGAGTAAATATTTAAGTAATATTATTTATTACTGAGGTATTTAATTTATGGCATTAAATAAATTATATGGGATTTTAAAATAAAAACAGTGATACTGTCTTTATTCACCATTATCAAAAATAAGAAAAACTTGCCGGGCGGTGGTGGCGCATGCCTTTAATCCCAGCACTTGGGAGGCAGATGCAGGCGGATCTTTGCAAGTTCGAGGCCAGCCTGGTCTACAAAGCGAGTCCAGGACAGCCAGAGCTGTTAAACATAGAAACCCTGTCTCGAAAAACCAAAAAAAAAAAAAAAAAAAAAAAAACCAAAAAAAAAAAAAACCAAAAATAAGAAAAACCAACCTCAATAGCATTTTTTTGCTTTGTGACATATTTTTATCTTACCGACTTTTTATTGTTTCTGTTTTTTTTTTAATTTTATTTGCCAGTTTGTTTTCTAAATAAATAGAGAAAGTTTGAATGGAATTGTGTAAGGAGGAGATTAAGGAGGAAAAACCATGATCAGAATGCATTGTGCATGTTTCAATTAAAAATAAGAAAGAGAAAGAAAGAATCAAGGATCAATTCCAAAAAAAAGAGAAAAAAAAGAAGAAATAACTTGCATTATTTGTAAACAGTGAAGTGTTACACAATAACCAGAATGAATGAAGATGGCTTTAAATGCACTTCATCACATATAGGAAATCTGCCTGCCCCATGAAGCACATCTTTACTGAATGAACCCAAGTACAGTTAATTCCAGAATACAAATGAATGATGCCAGCAGCTGGGGTTTGAAAGGACATGAGGAGCATCTTGGCTTGATCTATTGGGTTTGTGTCTAGATTTTGAGGTCACACCTCTCTACAGTCGAGTCAAACTTCATGAAGTGACCTGTTTACAAATGGTTATTAATTTATTTGATAATTACTCATATTTACGAGTATATTTTATAGTTCAATACAGTTTGAATTGTGTTGAAATCAAGGTATACAGAGAAAATCTGTGTTTATTATTTAAAATAAAAATTATTTTAATTATATTTTTATAGTATATTAAATTATAGTATATTTTATTTATATTAATTATAATGCATATATTAATATTTTAAACATTTAAAAATATGTATTTTCTTGCAATGAGAATATTTTAAAATTATAATTTATTTGCAATACACAATCACTTATTTATGACTATAGCTATACTATTTTCTGTGGATAATTAGCAGTTATTTTTGTATACAAATGACTAAGAGCCCATCAGAAACAACAATGAGAAACAAAGAAAGCAATAATAGCTCTGTATATCTGTCCTAATTTGGCTTTCTAAAATTGTCAGTTTTATAGTGTGGCTGTTATAAATACTAATCAATACATTTTATTTGTATATAAATTATATAAAATGACAAATATATAAAATAATAAGACCACTCACTTCATTTTTCAATTACAAGTATGGAATTGCACATGCTAATATGTTTGAGAAATGGTTCTCTGATACAATAAATAAAGAAGTTGTCACAAACTTGGGAGGGAGGCACAGAAAGAATTAGAGTAACTGGAGCTATATCAATGCAGTGCTTATGTATAAAGATCTCCAAAGGCTTTGGTTCCTTTTTTTTTTTTTAATGTTCACATTGTTATCTATTTTCCATTTTGAAGCTATTTCTAGTTTTTCACACTGACATATACCACGATATGTAATGAATACAAGCCAATTATTTGTTAAATGTTGTTAAAGCATAAACAAAAGGTCACCTTAGGAAAAAATTTACACAATTTCACTAAAACTCTAAGTGAACAATATTTAGAAATAGTTGGAAAAAGAAAAAAAGAACTGATAGCTAAGGAGATTATATCACAAAGTAAAGTTTCATAGCTAATATTTTAGATATCATTTTTTGAGAAAAATTCTGATCTCTGGCCATCAGTGAAGTTCCGAATGTGAACCTGTAGAGGAATTACCTTACATCAGAATACATTATTGACACAGAAAATGAGTGGACTACATCATTCACTTATATTCTGTGAATATTATTTTCTTTGAAGAATTTTCTAAAAAAGCACCATTCAAAAACTTTCCTTAGATAACTATTATTTTTCTTGAAACTGTACCAGATGCTGATTTTTAGTGAATGTGAAAAAAAGGCCACCACACTCTATCATCTAGAATAATTGTGAGAATATAAAAAGGATGAAATCATTTGAATTAAGGTGCTCTGAGAAGTTCTTGCTATACAGTTAAATAATTTTCTTTGATGAGGATGTCCATCTTTACTACTCCTGTTCCAAGGTCCAGGAGGTATTTTCCTAATGGAGTTCAATTAGCTGTTACAGGTAGGAAGGATGTTCCTTAAAACACTGTTGACATTCTGTTATTGAAGACTGAAAGAGACTAAATCCATATGGTTTCTGCAATATGTTCAGCCTCACTGCCGAGGCATACTAAAACAACCCCTCATAGTCTAGATGCAAATCAAACCTTCCAGATGTTTCTGCTCTCAGTAAATTGGTATACAAGTGTAGAACATGTGATCTTCAGGACTGAAAGAGATGTGTTACTTTGTTCCTAGTGACAGAAATTGCAGTGGTATAATTTGTGATTTGGAAGTGTGGCTCCCAGGTGTTCATTTTTAACAGACCACTTGCCAAAACATTCACTAATTTTTATGGGCACTTGGAACCTGTTTATCTATTCAAGCATGTGCTTCCCACTAATAGTGTCAACACAGTGGTAAATTTGTCAATTCAGTAATGTTAGAATGATAGAGTCATTAGAGTGGATTGTGTAATATGGCTTTGGTATTAGATTCTCACAGTTAAATACCTGGGTAGGAAACAGCACAATTTATTCAAAACTATGCAAATATGACATAAAGTTTGGCCCTATATGTTGGCAATGATTGGAAAGGACAATTTGTCAATTAAATGGCACAAAAACAATGTAGATCATATCAATCTGAAAAAAGATAGCATAATTATAATCACCTGAGGCCAGAGCCACTAATTAACTGGGTTAACAGTATTTTATGGCTATTGCCTTATTGCAGTGTATGTCATGGGATAGATATTCTCTTGTGAATATTTTAAGTTTTGAAGAGTGACCTTTAAGAACATGATCTCATGTTTCTTTTCCATATTGTCAACTTTGGAGTGCTATTTTATCCTCTCTATAAGCACATGTCCTCCACAATGAAGGGCTTAAATATAGCATGTGGGACAAAATAATAACTTCTAAATAGTATGCTTTTGTATGTGTTGAACCATCTCTGAGCCACAGTCAGCTGAAGAAAGTATTTGCGTTTTAAACTTATCATTACAGAGTTTAAAAGAAGCTCCATCAGATTGCTTTAGACCGTTGTGTCTTTTTTTTTTAATAATTTATTTTTTATTTCTTCAAGTTACATCTCAATCACAATCCCCTCCCTACTCCCCCCTCCAGTCCCACCCTTCCACCCTCCTCCCCCTCAGCCCCACCATCCTCTTCCCTTCTTTTTTTTTTTTTTTTTTAGTTTAAGGTATTTATTTTCCCCCCAACAGCTCTCCCTTTCAGTCCAAATAATGGTTCTTTTTCTTATAACTATAAATACAATACAAAACAACAGAAATAAATAGGCTACGATTATAAGTTTATATGGCTTAGCATACATTCCCAATGTCCAGTCCATATGTATTTGGCACCTGACTTTAACATTCTGCTATCTAACCATCTCCATGAGTTTAAAGTTCTATATCTAACTCAGCTTTCATACTAACTTGCCTCATAATTTTAAAAATATCTTCTTAGATCCAGAACACCCTCTTGATTCCTAAACAACTCAAAATTTAACTATGAAACTCTAGGTATCTATTCTTCAACCACCTCAGAGACCTGAGAGGGATAAATATATCTGATTATATAGGAAGTGCAGGGCCTGCAGCTTCCAAAACTAAAAAATGACATACCAGTGGCTGCCTGGACAGTTCCCATTTTCTCTCCATACATTACAGCATCAATCTTCAGCCATTTGGCCCCATTTCTCTGACAGACATTGGTTGTAGAGCAGGAATTATGAAGGACTTACCTACCCTGTCTTGGCAGAGCTAGGCTGTCGACTTACCTGCTTCCAAGTTTTGTCCTTTTTGGACAGAAGTCTGTCTACAGTTGAAGCAAGTGGTTTTTCTTGCCAAAAGAATGGCTTACCACCAATTCAATCATCTCCCACTGGAGATTCTTCGATGCTCATCTTCTACTTGTGTCTTAAGAACTCAAAATAGAACAGAGGACTCTTGCTCAGATCAACATACCATAAAACTATTTGCATATCTGTGCTTACTCAGTTGCTAAGGAGGAAATTTGAAATTTTCTGGAAAGTGGAAGCTAAGGAGCCTATAAGGCCTAGGAAAGTTAGACACATTAGATACTTAATTATATTTCTTAATACTGGGACAAGGATCTGGACAAAGGCAGCTTAGCAAAGGAGGAGTCTGTTCTGTCTCAGAGTTTAAGATTACAGTCCGTTACTTCAATAGATGCTTGAAGAAGCTTGTCAAATTGCATCTGCAATCAGGAAACAGGGGAAGATAAATGCTGATGCTTAGGATACTTTCTCATTTAAGCAAAGTCCAAGACCCTGGTCCACAGAGCAGAGGTGCTCACACTTAGGGCTGCCTTTCAACTTCATTTAACCCAGTGTAGGAAATCTGTTACAGATGCGTGTGCCCAGAACCTCAAGTCCTATGTGATTTTAAACTTTGTCAATATGACGATATTAGCCATCATACTCAGAATGGTATCATCATCTATTTTTTCACAATAAAATCCAGATAAAATTCTGAATATATATGACATAAATGCAAAAAGTAAACTAAGGAAAAAGAGTAAGAGACATAAAGAAAGAGAAGGAAAGGGAACCATAGAAGGTGATCAGGATGTGTGGTTTGAACACATTACAGGGACTGTTTGTGGGATAATAGGGGATTAGCTAGAGGAAGGAATAAAAGCTGGATATGAAAAATAATGTCAGAAATTAAGCAACGAACAGCAAATGGCTAATGAGCACAGAAAGAGAAGACAGCATGTTGTTTTGAAATATATATGGAACACACACACATATATGTGTATATATATATATATATATATATATATATATATATATCTCATGGAACATGGGCAATTAACAGTTTTGAAAAATTTTGCTATCCTCTTGGTAACATGCAAAAGGAATACAATATACTGGCTGTACCAGCAGCTATGAGAAGCAGCAGCTCTCTTGAGTTTATGCTCCTTTCTTCGTGCCCCATCCAGCGGTTTTGTCTCCATGGACATCATGTGCACTTTTGCAATGCCGCCATATAGTGGGCCCTGGGTTCCCATCCATTTCATCTTCTAAAGAAACTCACTATGGGAAATGTGCTTCCATGGGGCTCCTGCCATTTCCAGAACTCTTTCATAGATTATCTTCAAATCACCAAGCAGGAGAAAAATCCCTCAATCAAATAGTTTAAGATCTCTGAAAATTATGACTATTTTTAGTGTTTACTTAGTGTGTGGAAGTTCTTTGACAATTTACACAAATTCAGTAACTGCAAATTTACTATATTGTTCCCCTGGTAGGGATTACTGCAAGGAGGGTATTAAACAGTGAAAAATGTCAGGTTTCTGATTTAGCACCAAACATTAAATTACCTAGTTAATACAGTGTGTTTAGGTTTGTTGAGACCATCTACTTGACAGAAAAATACAGATAACAAGGAAGTTAGAAATTACATAGAGATCAATGGAGCGGAAAATTGGAATATCCCAAAGGAAAACAATGGAAACTGACATACTTAGAATTTCATATCAGTGATTAGTGTTTTGTTAAAGTATGTCAAATCAACTTTTTAAAATATCATGTTTAAACTTAACCAATTTGTAGCCAATTATTTATTATTTTACTTTGGAAAACTAACCACTTGGTTAATTGGCCAAGTATATTTATTAAAATTCTGTTGTTTTCTGATTCTAGTTCTTACTATTGTAAAATTAACTTCATATTTACTTAATCTTTTCTATACCCAATCTGTTGTTTGGGCATGAGTTCTGAAATATTTTTTATGTATTACATGCTACACAGTAACTTAATTTTAAAAGTGACTACTTGTTTGTCTTCCTTAATCATTGCTGTCATTGTGTATGTATCCTCAATTGTAGTTACGGGGTAGGCTTGTTTGTAAATTCAGTGAAACATTGGTTCACAGTGACCACTATTGGGTTTCAAATTCATTTGCTACCACTCTTGATATCATCACACCCTAGGTTTTATGAAAATGATTGTTAGAGAAATTCATAGTTTTGTTTCACCACTGGAATTGCTAGCAATCTTCTAATTGCAATTTGTTTTATAGACATCTCCAAGTCCTATTTGTAAATATACAAGTCAAAATTCTTTGTATGCACATAATACAAATAAAAAGATCTTTAAGAAGGCTTTTAAAGAATTCAAGCATTCTAACAAAAACAGGAGGCAGTGTATCCTTCTGCAAGAATGTTTCAAGGACTGGCTATTCTTGGGGAATGGGGAAGTTATTTCAGAACTCCCCTGCAGCTCTTAGTCAAGTTCTTGTTTGTGCTGTTATTTGATATTAAACATCTTTCCAGATCTTCAACACTTTCATGTGCTCATAAAAATTCAAAAGTTCTTTGTGGATGAACACAAATTGCTTCCGGGCTATTCATAGCTGCTTCCTTCATTAGTACAAATAATTGGTAGCTAAATTTCACATTATAGAATTAATTAACACTAAACCTTTCGGAACGCTGTACAACTTTCTGCAAAAACTGATTTATAATTCAGTTAATTTATCCTATAAAATGTGGGTCTAGAAGTACGTTTACGAATCAAATGAAAAACCTAAAACACAATACTTGAGACATAATTTTAGCTGAAATTAGATCTTAGAAAATGTATGTTGCTAATATATTTGGGAAGACAGAAAAAAATAACAGGTAAACAATTAATTTTTCAACTTTTTATTTTGAAATCAAAGTCTGTTTCCATGAATATTTTAGCTAGAATATTTCTTACAAGGCCAGTGCTCTAAACCCTGAGCTATGGAGCCATCACCTAAGAATATTTCTTAATAACTGTCTCAATTATATAATTTCATTGAATTTCAATCTGTATTTAAATTTTGCATACATACATTGGCATATTTCCTAAGGCTCTGAATATACATGGATGTTTGTTTTAACATACATAAGTGCATGTTTCAAATGTGACATCAGCTTTTTTTAAAAATCGGGTCTGTGTTCATGTTCTTGCTCTGAAAGACACATGTGTTTTGTTTGGCCTTGTTGTTCTTGCTGTAAACAGATGAGTGACTTAACAATGATTAGTAAATAGACAAGCATGAAGTTTCATCTACAAGATTTTCTTTCCATAATGTGGTGGTTTACATGAAAATGGCTACCATAGGCCCAAGAGGAGTGGCACTATTAAGAGGTGTGACATTTTTGGAGGAAATGTGTCACTGGGGATGGGCTTTGAAGTTTCAGAAGCTCAAATTCCACTTTCCATAATGACAGTTATGGACTAAACTTCTGAACTGTAATCCAGCCCCAATTAAATATTTTCTTTTAGAAGAGTTACCATGTTTATAGTATCTCTTCACAGCAAAAGAAATCTAAGACACATAGACTCTCCTAAATTTCAATAATAATTTTTAATTACTAAAAAAATTGTTAATCTAAATAGTATTATATATTTTTCATGAGCATTTGCTTTCCAACATTTAAATAATCATAATTTTTCCAAAGCTTTATGCTGCTGGAAATAGCATTTGTCAGGGAAGAGAAAACATTGTATAGATTTCTGTGCCAATATAGCAATGTGTAAGAACACTGACTTGTAAAGATAGAGAAAAATTGAAGATAAAACACACAGTATGAGACAAGTTTACTCTTTGACCTCAACTGTTGTCATAAGATTTTGGTTGGCTATATTCTGAATAGTGTAGATTATTATTAGTTCATTTTAATCTGTTGGCATGAAAATATAGATATCATTTACCAGGATATTTTTTCCTAATAGCAAGACATCTTTGCACATATCTATAGTGTTAACTTACACTCTATATTTCCTTTGTCATTGTTAGAAGCTAAATTCCCACACCCAAAGAACATATTATTTAAATAGCTACATTATCAATGATAATATACAATAATTTCAATGTGTTATTTCATAACTGGATCTGTACATGTGGTCCTGCTTAAGTGCAAATGTGTAAACAAACAAATATTTTGACCATTATTTATCAGTCTGTCTTACTTAAGTATTCGAAAGGATACTGGCTAAATGTTGTAACTTTCCTAATTGAAGTTAGAAATACTATTACACAATCTTACATAATATCTGGCCCATACATTTTAAATGATCTTGACTTTCTTGTAAATGGTGGATTCCAAACTAGAAATCAAAATTTCTCTATAGTGACTAAGACTCTTCTTTTAAAATTACATTTATTTATTAATTCAAGTTACATCTCAATCACAGCCCTCTTCTTTCTCCCCTCCCGATCCCTCTCTTTCATTCTCTACCTCCTCTCCCCCCATCCTATTTCTCCAGTGTAAGAGATACTTGATAAAGTGGTTTAAGTAGGGATCTGAGTTTGTATATCATGAGGCAAAGTCTACAATAGATCATGTGATGAATAGTGCTACTGAAATAAATAAAATGGAGAAATAGTCTATTTTAAAACTAACTGAGAGTTTAATAGAGCTGATTGTAACTCAATGTCAGTTGGCAGTTGTAAATTCAGTGATTTGAAGAAAATTATTGTAAGGGGAAATAGGCTGAGAAGGAAGGCATATTTGATCGAGGTAGTTATGTAGAGGGAGCAGTTGATTGATTTTGTTGCATTAGTTATAAATATTAGGATAGGACTAATTGTATCTTCTAGTGTAGAGGGCCTCCACATATCAGCCCCCCATTAGTTCATCAGTCATATGAGGGTTAAGAGCTCCTCTTGCTCTGGGGACAGACTTGGCAGCTCCACTAGGGTAAAATGTTCCACTAACAGGTAACAAAATCTATGACTGAGACTGCCCCACCCCTACCTGCTAAGGGATCTGTAGCAAGACCAAGTTGCCTATCCTCTATATTTGTATAGGGGCATCTGGGTCAACTCTAAGCTTTTCTTCTTATTTTGGTTAGTGTTTCAGTAACTGTAAACCTCTGGGGGCCTAGGATAGTTGGTTCTGTGATCTTCATATGTTGATCTTAACCTCTCTGGGTCTGTCTATTCCTCCACTCTCTCTTACATACAGCTCCCAGAGCTCCACCTAATGTTTGACTGTGTGTGTTGGCATCTGTTTTGTCCTGCTGCTGGGTGGAATTTCTCATAGGATAGTTATGCAAGGTTCCTGTTTCTTCGGTTCTGTGGGTTGTAGGATAGTTATTCTGTACTATATAGCTAACATCCAGTTATAAGTGAATATATGCCATATGTATCTTTCTGCTTCTGGGTAAGCTCACTCAGGATGAGCTTTTCAATTTCCATCCGTTTGGTTGCAAATTGCCTTGTTTCTGATAATTGAATAGTATCCCACTATGTAAATATATCACAGGGTTTTTTTTATCCATTCTTTTGTTGAAGGGCATCTGGGTTGTTTCCAGTTTCTAGCTATTACAAATAAAGTTTCTATGTTGAGTCAATGTCCTTGTGGTTTGTTGAAAATTTTTTTGGATATATGCCCAGGAGTGGTATGGCTGGGTCTTGAGGTAGAGCTATTCCAAGTTTTCTAAGATATCACCAGACTGATTTCCATAGTTGCTGTATAAGTTTGCACTCCCACCAGCAATGGAGGAGTGTTCCCCTTTCTCCACAACTTCGTCAGCATGTGCTGTCATTTGAGTATTTGATCTTAGCCATTCTGAGAAGTGTGAGATAGAATCTCAGAGTGGTGTTGAGTTCTATTTCTCTGATGACTAAGAATGTTGAGCACTGATTGTAAAAACCAATCTATTATCCTTTTTAAAGATGCCATAAGAAAAACAAAACTATTCTTAGCCGTTTCATTTTTCAATATAATAATTTAATAATCTATTTAAATAAACACACATCTGAAAAATATTTATAGATATTTGTTTTCATTTACATACACATTATTTTTTCCAGATGGCTGGCTTACTAAAAAGGAGCAGCATATAAGAATAACAAGGAAAAACATATGATGTTATAGTCCATATGCAGGAAACCTCACTATAGCCAAAGGAGATTTTCCATTTAGAGATCAGAGGCTTGCATTTAGAAGCACAGCAATTTAGTGTAATGTATTCCATGAATATGTAATTTTCACCAGGTCAGCCTCTTCTTTTTTATTCTCTCCAAGGTGCTCAAATGAAGCCCTTTGCTTTCTGTTTTGCATCAAAACAAATTGCTTCCTTCCTAAACTCAGAAACAGAGAAATATAATGAAACTCAATGCTGTTTAGCCAGGCACCAGATAATAATGATAGGCCACTCCCACAAGGTTTAAAAGTTTTGCAGAAGCGGGGCAGTGGTGGCTCACGCCTTTAATCCCAGCACTCGGGAGGCAGAGGCAGGCGGTTCTCTGTGAGTTCGAGGCTAGCCTGGTCTACAAAGTTAGTCCAGGACAACCAGGTTGTTACACAGAGAAACCCTGTCTCAAAAAAAAAAAAAATTTTTTGCAGAGCAGGTAAATCACATCCACCTCATTCCTTTCTTGCTTTGGAGTCATAAGGCAGGATATGAAATTACAGAGACCTGTTAACCAGATAACTGTTATGAACATCTAGGGAGGTGATTCTCAAACTTATTTTGGTATGTTTCCCAGTTACGTGAGGGAAACAGTGAACTATTAAGTTATGGCAGTAATTGATTTTTCATAATTAACATGTTAAAAGAGTATACTCTAGGTCACTGAGATTTTCAATTTAGGACTTTATTAAGAAATTTCCCTTCTTTTATAGCATTGCCAGACCCTTTTATACTCAATACTTACTGTAAATATTTTTGGCAGCTCCAAATACTTTATGGCATGTCCCTTGTTAAATTTACTTAAGTTTTTTATGATCTCTTAATTGCTCTTAGTAATGGTGATTGGATTAGGTCAGTCATATTTTTAAACATTTGTTTTGTGAGGTTATGTGTATGTTTCTGTTTAATTTATTTGAGACTGTAGTTTCCTAAGCATTTATATATGAGTGTGGAGTTCCAAATTTAAAAATACATAGCCTATTAAAAAACCCATCTCAGACAACTTTCTTGTATTATATCATATATTTTAAAATGTTTATTGATTACTTCATATCATATTATTTTTAAACACTGCCTGGTATCTTAAAACATAGCCAATATAATTTACTTTTGTAGAATAGTCTGTAAAATTATCATTCTTTAATAAATAAAATCATTATACTAGCTGCTAGTTTAGTTGACTCGTTAAAAGTTTTTGCACATATTATTTAGAAAAATCTAGTTTAAATTTTGGTAACAAAGAAGTAGATGTTTATTTTCAATACCTAAGCAAACCTTTGCTAATTAATTTTTTAATAAACAACCTACTTCTGTTATTGTTTTTCTATTGTGCAACATTCAAGTAATGAATCTTTGTATATGTAACCCTTTTACTTCTGTAATTTGATATTTTTCACTATTTTGTATGATTGTGCAGTGTACTATATGTTCCTTTACAAGCCACATTATTTTTCTGTGACATCTCTATTTGCAATGCATTTAAAAAAGTAGTTTTTTTCAAGATTTCCATACAATGTATTTGGATAATGCTAGCACTCCAACTATTCTTCAATATACCCCCTTTACCTACCCACTAAAATTTATGTGATTTTAAAATCCTTCAAAATAAAATTTCACAGCAGCTAACAGTTGCCAATAGTTCCAGGGTGGGGTTTTGTGTTCAACTTGAATCTTTGCTGTAAGTTTCTCTGGCTTGAGATTTCACAGATTTTACACTTACTGTGTGGTTATCCTTTCTTGTAGTTATCTCAGGTTCTTATGCTCTTTCTGCTGTTCTGTCCAATGATTTCAGGGCCTATTTAAGAAAGGAGTTATGCTCCATGTATCCCTTTAGGGCTTACCTGTATTTAGTCTTTATCTGCTTCTTGGCTTGTTGGAGTCACTGTGTGAACCATACTGTACTGTAGTTAGAAGATTCTCAAATGAGGGATGAGAGATGCATTGATCTATGGGTAGTACGATAAACCAATTAGTTAAATAACAAGCCCATTTATTAGCATAATAATAGCAAGTTCTTTCTTAAGGTCAATCAACTCTCCAGCCATATGTTCTTAGTCTAGCAACAGTGAAGATTGGGTGCTCATGTAATAGAGTAAAGCTTAGATAGTTTCTGCCTAGAAAGTCTTCAGTTGCTCCAATGATGTTTATGACATAATTGCATTAGTAGGCATGTGTTTCTATTTCAATCATTATTGTACCTCAAAGAATTTACTGCCAGATATGATTTGTGATTACTTTGTGTGGTACTATATCACTTTCTTCATGCTAACAATTGATGTGCACTATATATGTCATGATTTTAATCACATATTATTTATCTGTGCCAAATTTAATGATTTGGTATTTTTAACTATTTTCACTATACCAAGTTACAGAAAAGAAAATTATGACATCTAATATTAATATTAAGAAAAATAATGTATACAACTAGGCAGCTTCTAGGAAACATGCAGAATGATGTCCTTGTTACATGCATTAGTTACTTGTTAACTAAATTTTGATATTTAGAAAAAAGTCATGACAAAAGCATTAAGTTGATGACTTGAAGAAAAGCATGCATTGAATCACATGATCAAACTACTTTTAACATTAACCTAAAATCTGTCACTTATCAAACCTGGGGAGCATTATAAGTATTTTTACTATTTATTATTTTTTTGTGCATGGATATATTAATAAGCATGTCACTAATCTTCCTATTCACATTTTGCACAAAAGAAAAATAGACTGAATTCAAATCTATTATTAAAGACGATTCAATTAGTTGAAGTAGAACATAGTTTCACAGTCAGATTAGTGGATTATAGAGTCCAGAAGATATCCCAAAATATAGTTAAGCCTTTCTTCTCATCTTTTTGTCAAAATGGGGTGTATAAAGATTGTTTAGATTGTTTAAATAAAATTTAAACAATTTTACTTGTTCTAACAATTTCTTAGCCTCTAGTGTAACTGCAAGTTTTCAGGTAGCAAAAGACTTGTTTAAATTGTTTTATTTGTTTAAATAATGTTTAGATTGTTTAAAATGGAAATAGAGTAACACAGATCTAATATGGCTGTATTTACACCATAATTTCACAAAGTTTCAAAAGACTAGGGAACTATGTTATTTTTTACATTATTTTCCAAATAATTTAACACCTTATACTTCTGAACAGAGAAGAGCTTATAAGAGATACTTCTAAAATGCAAATTATTTTATTATCTGAGAATTTAAATATTCAAATCATGAAGATTCAAGAAGAATTTACAAACATTGTATTGAGAAAGAAAGAGCAAGATTTGTCCTGCAATTCTGTAGCAATCAAAGTATACTTATGATGAATAGAAGTCATTCAGACACAAGAATGAGCTAAAATATTGTGTAAAAGTAGAAACAGTAGTGAGTCTTACCAAACAGTGAGCTGGAAGTAATGAGACTTTAGCCTGATTGTCCGGCCTCTGTCAATAGGATTGATCCCCCTACACTCAGAGCACAAAAGAATTTACAACTTGGAAGTTTTTGTTAGGCCATATATTTACATACCCTTTTCTGGAATGCCTACCTTGTATTGGGAGATGTTGGTCGCGGGTGCCGAAGTGAAGAGACAAGCTCACCAAAAAGCTAAGGCTTCATTTTCTGAATCAAAAGTAAGAAGTCCAGTTTTGCCAGGAGTGTCTTAGGACCAACATCGGTGCAGCTGCAAGCTCTCACACAGCATCAAGTGCAGATTCTCTAAAGAAACAATATTTCTTCAAGGTTCAAACAGTTTCAAAATAATTTCTTAGCCTCCAGTGTAACTGCAAGGTCTCAGGTAGCAAAGGCCTTGTTGAAACTTTTCACCCAAAGTCAAACAGAAAGACTTTGCTATACATTTCACTACAGTCTTCTCTATACATAAATGTGCTGTTTTGCACTACCTTTCCTTATTTCTCATTGTTCTAGTTTTCCCTGTCAATCAATCACTAAATCTTTGGGAAACATCACTCATTGCTACAAAGTTATCTTGTCGTGAATAATTTCCTGAAGTACAGTGATTCTTGTGCCAGAAAAACAGTGGCACCCAAAGCTGTCCCAGTGCTAACTCCCAGAGCACCTCAATATACTATTTCACATGTCAAAAAAAGACAGTTGGTAGATATTTTAATTACGAATTCTGAGAGGTGCAGTTAATCCTGGATTATCTGGATTGCCCAGTCTGATTCCAGGGACCATGAAACAGAACTTCTCCTGAGAGTCCTTCCTATCTGTAGTTGAAAGGAAAATGAACAGAGGATGAATTGTGCTGACTCCATGAAGCTCAGAAAAGATTAGGAGTCAAGGATTGTACCTGGCTCCTAGAATTTCAAAAAGTCCATGGAACACAATTCTCAGGAAATGTAATCTAGCCAATATTTTGAGTTTACCAACATGAGAATCTCCTAAGATTTCTGACTTACAGAGGGCAAAAAAGTTTTTTTTTAATTTATATAAGCCACTAAATTTATAGTGATTTGATAGAATGTAAGTGAAAATTAGTGCTGTTGCAATTTGATAAATTTTTCATAATAAATATTTGAATACAATAATTTATTTTCACATACTATCTTTAAATTACACCATTATTTCAAACCTCTCTGAAACTTAAGGAACACAAAGTTTCTTTAGCTTTTCCCCCTGAAAACAGGGATCAAACTTGAAAGTTAACATTAAGAACTGATTTTTTCCCCCCTAGGACTTAGCAGGTCTGTGATTTATAATGTTTCTGTAAATTGCCCCATCTGCCAGTCAATGGATCTATTTACTGCCCCTCCTATCTGTCAACAGGTTAAGGATATGTTGGCAGTTTTTCAGTTATTGGGATAATATATTCATATTCTAACCTAATCAAGCTATGTATGATCCCTTACAGTTTAAATATTCTCATTTGTTACCAGTATCCACGAAAGGGCAAGATGAAGCACAATGAGCGTAAAGAGTATATTTGAGCCCAAACAAGTAGAATTTCCAAGGAATCAGGAATCCAATGAGTCAGAGCAAAAATTCAGACATTGTATGCTCTGCTATGCAGATTGTAAAGAAATGTAAGAGGATGTTTTCATATCCGGTATATTACTACTGCATCGATTGGCAAATAATATCCAAGTATAGGACTGTTTTTTAGTGTACTACCCTTCATTTTGCTACTCCTAGTAAGAATGATGATAGGCAAGAGCAGCCATGTCCCTATAACACTATAATGACAGTACATGGATAAAGAATTAGTTATAGCTGTTGAAATTTAAAGGTAACTCGATAATGAAACTCTAGAAGCTAGGAGACTCTAAGTCTTATAAACCATGTCTGTCACACCTGAAAGGAGTTGGTAGAACTGTTACTTTGTCTTTGTTAATAACTATTATATCCTGTATCTGAAACATCCCATTTATAAAAAAGCTTATCTCCTTCCCTAGGTTTGGATACATTAGGGGACTTTCTTATATTTCTGGTCCAGAATTACCACCATGACATCATGACTGACATGATAGTCCCTGCATCTCTATCCAAATGTTACCACAGACTAGGCAAGTTAACTAACTCTGGTTTTTGGTTGTTTTGTTTCATCGTTATAATTTATTATAATGTAACTCCCTTTCACCCTCAAAATCTTCTAATATACACCTCCCTAATCTCCTTCAAATTAATGGCCTTTTTAATTAGATGTTATTGTATACATATATGCATGCATAAGTACATACAAATATAGTCTCAAATATAACCTCTTCAGTCCATTTAATGTTACTTGTATAAACACGTGATTTCAGTGCTGACTATTTAGCACTGAACACCAATTGTTGTGTTCTTCTTTGGTGAAGACTATATCTCTGATATTTCCTACATGGTGATGGGACCCTAACAAACTACTCTATGCTAGTGAAATCCTGGTTATTGGAGGAGAATCTACATCCAGTAATTCGCTTAAACACAGGTAAGTGTAGTCTTCAACCTCCATCAAGGAAACTACTTTGCAAGGATGGAACCCACTATAAAAACACAACACAGCAAAATGCACTTGTGAACCTCAGTTTCAGTGGATATATATACAAAACAATGCCACATCTAAGGTGCAGAGAACACTGTGGTAGAGGTGCTAGAAATTTTGTAAGAACCAGGTGATGAGGGAGTTTGCTGTGAGATTGTGTCTACTAGTAATACCAGAGGCCATATCCATAAAGTTTAAAAACATGACTGCTCATATGTGAGTTAAGCAAGGATGACACCTATGTATATTCAAACCAGATGAGAAAGTCATGAATCCTGCTAATTCTGAGCTTCTTTATATTACTTTATTTTCTATTTTTCAGTGCAAAGTAGAAGTTTATTGACAAATGTTATAGATTTCTTGTTAGAGGAAACAGCCCCAGAGATGAGGAGACCATTAACAATAAGGAAGTGTGTGGTTTTATTTGGGATTAGTTTATCATATGCAGTGATAACCTCTACCCTCTTTCTCTGTTACTAAAGCTGTTTATGTGCCCCTTCTGGTGTAGGGATTGGATCTCTGTCTCTGTAAGTACTGATTAGTTGGGCAAAAGTAAGCTCCATGACCTCCTCTGCTCTTTGTGCTATAACACTATAGAGGTAGACCTCACGTGAGGGGAGAGGGTCTGTTTCAGAGAAATGGAAATTTACTGCTGGGAACAAGAGTGACAAAGAGATGCAGATAAAAATCTTCATTGTATTGGAGACAGGGTCTCACTGTGTTACTCTCCCATCCTGGAACTCACTATATAGACAAGGCTCACTTTCAACGCACAGAGATCCATCTGCCTCTGACTTCTGAGTGCTGGGATCAAAGGCATGTACCACCATGCCCAGTTTTTATATCTTTATTTTATTAATTAATTTACTTTATATCCTGATCACAGCTTCCCCTCCCTCCTGTCCTCCCAGTATCCCCCTCTCATCTTACCTCTCCACCATTCTCCAGCCCTCTATTTCTCCTCAGAAGAGGCTCAGAAAAATGGAGGTCTCTTTTAGATATTAACCAGTCTTAGCATATCACGTTGTAGTAGGCCTAAGCATATCTTCTCCTAATGTGGCTAAGCAAAAAGAGCCCACTTAGGACAAAGGGATCCAAAGACAGACAACTGAGTCTGATAGAGCTCCTGCTCCTGCTGTTAAGAGTGAAGACCAAGCTGCCCAACTATTACATATATGCCAAGGGCCTAGGACTGGGATGGCTTCATCTTCTATGGAAAATTTGTACCTTCTCTCACCCCTTATCCTATATATAGTCCTCTGTCATAGGTCATCCTATGCACATTTATTTACCGATTTTATTCTAAACTATGTCAGAACTTATCTAAATAAATTATTAAATTGAAGCTAAAGTTATTATCTACCACCACCAACAACAATAGGCTGTCATTATTGCTTTGTATTACATTATTCATTATATGGGTGTTTATAGATATAAAAATAAAAATTATAATCTTATGTTCAGAAAAAAATATTCAGGAATATTTTTCAAAGTTCATAAGTAATTAAACTTTTTAAAGGTTATACTTGGTATAATACAAACTAACTTATATTTAGTAAAAAAAAATGTATATCCTGGGTATTATTATTAAGAGTTACTAGTATCAAGTAAATGAGTAGTCTTCAGTCTCATGTCAGTAACTTGAAATATTATTTCTGACCCTTCCTGCCTTGCTAATTATTTTTATATTTTTCTTTTATTGAAAATAGTTTTTTTCATGCAATGTGTTGTAATTACAATTTCTCCTTTCCAAACTATTCTAAGATCCTGCTCACCTTTCCTTTTAATTGAATCTACACCCTTTCTGTCTCTAGTTAGAAAACAAAACTGGCATCTTAAGAGTAAAATTATAAGATCAAACAAAGACAGACAAACTGGGACAGGACTAAATGAACAAACAGAAGAAAAAGAGCAGGATGTCAGGAGCATCCTTTTCAGTCACGACACCAACTCTCCTAAGAGTCAGAGAATAAAATAGACACAGAGAATTCCCACCAAAAGAGACAAGATCTGGCTGGCTTTTGACATACAAAGTTTTCTGTGTGCACTTCATAAGCAAGGCTTTGTGATTCACTGACTTTAAGAAATTAATGAATTAACACAATTAAGAACTTATTATTAATGCAAAACACTCAGGTGTCATTATATGTTAGAGACTAAAAACAAAGTGATATAAAATTAAAATAGAGATCAGATTTCATATGGATATATTGGTAATAGATGAAATAGATTCAAATATCTCATTTTCTACTTGAAAATGGCACTAAAACAAATGCAATGTGACACAGCACATTCATCTGCCTTAGTATCAAATGATTTCTATGTTATTTACCATCAATAAACACACACACACACACACACACACACACACACACTTAGAAATAATGAAAATTCAAAACCTATCCAGATGAAATTGCTTTTATATTGATGTCATCTCTAGGGATATTTTCAGGGATTGGAATTCTTGCTTTGATCACCCTGATAATATTGTTCATTGGAATGAACATGAGAAATTGCTTATCAAACACATGCAATTTTTGAAAAGATTGGAATGTAAAACTCATCCCTGGGGTTTGTCTTAATTTTGAAGCAATTTCATAGCTAGGGTTTAAGTTTAAGTTCTCACAGAGTTTAAATAAGAATTGTTTTCAGACTTCTTCACAATAAATAAAAATACATGTATTTACACAGACATTGAGATAAAACAAAAATTCAGATTTCTGAAAGCATCATAATTTTTGTAAATCATGATTTTTGTTAAAGACTTCCATTTTATGCTCAGATTTTAAGTTAATTGAATTAAATGAAAATATATCTTTCATTCTTCATAACGGATTTTTAATTTTTAAAGCAATAGTGACAAGAATTTAATATTTATGGAAATATGAAAATGAGTCTAGACTGCACTTGTTTTTACTCTCTTGATTTAAGGGGCTCATGCAACATGGTTTGGATCTCTATACATGTATCATAATGCAATACGATTGATGATAGGTACATATGTATTCTCATAGCAGGGTATTTGTACTAAATTAGTAAGAGATATCATTGACTCAGACCTCTGAAATGAACTCTTGAAAAACAGTCATCAATGCAACAACTATTGGTTCAATACATGCTAGATAAATTATTGTTATGGTATACATAAGTGGAATAAACACTCAAATGGGAAGAAAAATAGTATATAGAAAAAATAATGTCATTTTAATACACATTTTATTCAAAGGTTAAACTGAATGTAATGACGTTATAAGTCAATCAATGGATGCACTTTACATTAAGAAATAGACTCACAGTGGATGAAAATAAGAAAAAGAAGACAGTGGGGTATGTATTATTTGATGAAGACAGGGAAGAGGTTGACCATAAGAGACTTCAATGAGTTTGATTGGACCCGTTTACATAGTATTGGGAAGGATTGATATATTTGGTTGCATATACACAATAGAGTCATGAGGATTAACTTTCCAAAAAATATGGTAAGAATTTGATTTAATTTGTACTTTAAAGGAATCCCTATAAGAGCTTTGGGTGCCCTCTTTGAGTGTTCAGAGGTTCTTAGAAGTCAGTAGCCATGTCCAGAGAACAGAGAATACCATCATGAGAAATAGTTCTGTTGAGAGAACCTAACTGACACACTAATTGAAAAGTGAAATCTTGGTTTGAGAAGATTTAAGAAATTTTCCCACTCCTGACATTCTGTCCACCAAAACCAAAAACAAACAAACAAAATCAATCAACCAACCAACCAAACAAAGAAAAACCAAAGGCTTCATCAGCTATACTGAGAAATGCTTTTCTTTAGAATTGCTTTTGATTCAGATTTTCCTTGTCCTGAATGACCAATTAGATTGAACAGCATCTCCTGAAATATGTTTTTATAGATTGTCAAGCCAGATAAGGGATGGTAGAGTATTGCCCATACCTAGGACATCTCTCAGAAAGCACAGCAGGAATGGGACTGCTCCCTGCTTAAATCAGGCCCAAACCTACTCAACTTCATAGATACAAAGGCCATGTCATGGTAAAGTCAGCTGAACTTCTGTTTTACACCAGAGAGCTGCCATCTCAGTTATCATGTGACTGATACAATTGAAATGTCTCTGCCTCACCCATAACAGTTTGTCTCTTGAAATTTTCCTCTAGTCCTCCCAGACTAGAGCTATGTAAGCTAGCCCTATCATTTCAATAAATGAACTGTCGTCTGAAACAGTCCTCAGGTCCAGTTGTTTGCCATGTTCGCCATTGCCAGAGACTCTCTTCCCTAACACTTCCACATCCTGAGACCAGCAGTGAGCAATGGCCAATAATTAAGGTTGGGGGAAGTTGTTATCATTTTATTTTCATTCCTCATAGGAAGACATTTAAATTTAAGTAAAAGTTTTCAGATTTCTCCCATAAAGGCATTTTGGTAGATTATCTTGTGGATGCTCATAAAATCTCTTAGTATTCCAGAAATAATGACATTCAAAAACACAGAGTGCCCATAGCTTTCTTCTATCTCTCAGTGTAGACCCACAGTTGGACAGTTGTATGATCAGGGAGATCAGGTGGTAGGACAGAATACCAAATCTTCCATGTGGATATTGTATTACCAAGTCATTTCAAAACACTATTAGCAACCTCTGTTTTCTTACATAATAACTGGAGATAGTTGAGTAACTTTGAAAGAACAAAAACCCCAGTCTCTCATCCTGGCCTGTTCACATTCTTACCCATCCCCCTCTGCTGTAACAAGCTCATGAAAGTAAAATAACAAAGAAAGCCTGAGAACCTAGCTTCCCCTCCCCCAGAGGCCTTGAGTGACCATCTGGATAAAGTCCTAGATAACGAAGGGCTCTCTAAAGGACTTATTTGTTAACTGAGTTTCCTTTGCCTCCTAAGAAGGAGGTTAGCAGAGGACTCTCAGAGATCATCTTACAAGGCCAAATGTGATTCTGTATTTTATGCCCACCTTCCTAACTGCCCACCTCTTCCCTTGCCTAGCCCTTAAGAGCCTCAAACTTTACAGGTTCGAGACCATTCACAGACTCCCTGCATGGAGAACATGTGATGGACCTCGCCATCGCTCAAACCCCTAATTAAAGATCATTTTGCAACGAGTTGGAGTCTTCCTGGCTTGTCTTATGGTTTTGTGAACTGGGCATTACATTTGATGCATTGGCCAGGAAGCCATAGAGACTTCCAGGAACACAGAAGTGAGTGAGCACCTTTTTGTTTGTCTTCTTGCTGTCTGACAGATTATTTCAGCTTTGTGTTGTCCTTTAGTCTTGCTTTGCTTTGTATGGGACAGAACCCTAACTCAGTGAGGGCGGAGTGCCTCAATTCTGTGTTGCCGATGTTAGAGTGCCTCCAGGGTAGGTTGAAGCGCCTCCAAGGAGGGACAGAGCTCCCCTAGGTGAGAACAGGGTGCCTCTGTCTCACTGATCTATTTTAGGTGAGAACAAAGTGCCTCTATCTCACCAGTCTGTTGCGGAGGTCGGAGTGCCTCCAGGGAGGTAGAATTGTGTGTCTTTGTCTCACCATTCTGTTAGTTCTGTTGCAGAGGACTGAATGCCTCCAGGTAATGACGTTGAGATCAGAGGGCCTCGTGTCAGGCCGGCCTTGTGTTTTCCGTCTTGTCTGACTTTCTGTTTGTTTCTGTGTCTTTTGCTGTGTTGCTTTTAGTTTTCTTGAGAATGCATTGGGTACACGTTAAAGGTTTGGTGTGCCAGAAAACGCTAGTTGTGCCCAATTGCCTGGTGAGGGAATGGGAACTGGGTCTGCGAAGCCTGTCCTGAGATTGGGCAAGGCACTGTTGTTATGTATGTTACTTGATTACTGTGACTAGTCTTATGTTTGATCTTGGACTGGACTGACATTATACTTTTGACTGAGACTGAGGACCCCAACCTTCCCCAGCAAGCCCCAAAGTACATAGTGGGGCACTGCCCATATGGGCCAGCAGGTGGGAAAATGCCAGCACGCCCCTAGCCCCATACCCCACCGCTGCCCAAGTTGCAGCACCGGGGTCATGTCTTCTACTGCAGGTAGCAGAAGTGCGCGCCCTGGTAGGGCTTCTGGGTCCTGTCCTTGAATTCTGAGGTGCTGAGCATGTAACGCGCACTGGGGCCTCAGTCCCTTTTTGCTACAGGCGAGCAGGTGAACTGCTACTTCAGGTGCCTCCCTCCATTCTCTTTTACTCCCCATGCCCCATCTCTCCTGTGTGTCTTTATGTCATGCTGCTGGGGTCATGGGAGGAGGTCGTTGAGGGGGAGGGGCTGCACCAGCCTCTCCCCCCTTCCTGTTTGACCCGTACCCCAGGCCGAAGTTTTTCCAGTGCTGTGCCTCACCTTTGCTGTCAACTTAAAACTGATGTGGACCAAGAGGAAAAAAAAAAAGGCCCCTGGCAACACTTGCTGAGGCCCAGGTCAAGGGAGCCAGACAAAGCTCCCTTCGTTGGCTCTGCTACCTCACCACCTGGGCCCCCATGCCCACAGATTTGCCACTGCAATCTACCCTGGCTGGTGGGCCACCTGTCAGGTGGAAAAACAGAGAGGAGGAATAGGGGAGGGGATTTGGTGTTTCCCAGGTGTCCCAATTACAGTGGTGTCATAGCCATGCTGGACAAGGCCCCCCCTAGATGGGTGATGTTAAGCATTCTAAATGTTAATTGCTCAAGCTTGCTGTCTGTTACTTGCGTTGATTCTGATTGGTTAAATAAAATTCTGAGGCCTGAGATTGGGCAAAAACAGAGAAAGGTGGGACTGAGATTAGAACAAGAAGCCTGCACTTTAGACAGAGGATTAATGCATTCCAGCCAGGAGCAGGAAAAAGGAGGACAGTCACCATGGATTAGAAAAAAGAACCTCATTCCACATGGCCAGGAACATGGGCCTAGCATGGAGAATGGCAGTCCAAGGGGTAATAGAATTAAGAGCTAGCTTAGATGGGCCAAGATTTCTCAATTCAGGCCAAGGCTTGTTAAAATCCACATGGTGTCTGTGTGCTCATTTATAATGGCAGAATATGGATTAACAGCCACCTACCAATTAATGATCATATAAAAACTGGTAAACAATTTAATTATTTCTATAAATGGTGGCCAATGTAATTTAATTAATTTTTTCTACATAACCCCAAATGGTTATTTTTTGGGGGTGGGATTATTTTGAGTGGGATATTTTCCCCAATTTCTTTCCCCAAGAGTACATTGTTGGTATATCTTAAGGCTACTGATTTCTCACACTGATTTTAT
Organism: Lophiomys imhausi; assembly: GCA_907164525.1. Lineage (NCBI taxonomy): Eukaryota > Metazoa > Chordata > Mammalia > Rodentia > Muridae > Lophiomys > Lophiomys imhausi. Next base: position 9,022,296 of record CAJQZJ010004856.1, on the reverse strand, counting down.
ATCTTGTAACTTTACTGTATTATTTATGGTCAAAGAGTTTCCTAGTAGACTCTGAAGAATATTTTAAGTAAAGAATCATTTCATCTCCAGATAGGAATAGTTTGACTTCTTCTTTTTCTATTTTTTTTTCTTCTGTGTCCCAGTGGAAAGAGAGGGATTCTCTGTGTGTGCTCAGGGTTCCTGTCTAATCTCAGGAAGTCCTGCCTTCCTATACTCTTTCTGCCCAGCTAATTGGCCATAAGCAACTTTTATTAACTAATCAAGAGAAAGCCTCAGAAGGGGCTTTAACCAGATCTCAGCATTGAGTTCAACCTATCAGAAGCAATGATATTAGACCTTCCCTCAACAGGCCCCCAGCAACAGTTTCTTCCCCATGGCACCTAATAAAACAAAACATTACAAGGACCCCCTGTGGATGTTTAAGTGATGTGATTTCTGAGGCTCCACCCTGCTCTCACCCATCTTGTACTCACCTCTGTGGATGGAGCAAGAGAGGAACAGCTATGTCCTATTCCCATCCCCCTTACACTCACTTCTAGGCTACCTCCTCCACTGATGCAATGATGTGGGGGGCACAAGCCTTCCCCTGCCCTATGCTAAAGCAATAAAGTCAGGACAGGAGTTCCTGCTGATAAGGGGTTATCAGCCTTCTCAGGCCTACTGGAGACCTTGGTAATATTCAAGATACAATTTAGAACAATAAAAACTCCTCCTTAATTGATCTGGGCATCTTGTACCTACCAGTTATTTTTCCCTAATATGTTTTCTTTGCCCAAATTCAGCAAGAAGCAGATTCTCAGAGAAATTACGTCCCATTCCTAAACATGGGATAGATGGGTTCTAACTATTGTATGGTTAATAACAATTTGCTATAAGGTATCATGTTAATACAACACATTTAAGAATACTGGGTTATTTCCAATAATTTTATGGACTGCTTTGACAATCCGTTTTAGGAAATTGAGTAATACAGATTGATAGATGGCCAGTCAAACTCATGGTTATGTCAGAAACTAATATTAATTTATCACAAAATATGCTATTTAGGTTAAATAGATAATAAATGGTTAAAATATACAGTTTGCCTATACTTCCTCACTCAGATAACTTTATATAAGCATAAATTGTAAGTCTTTAGAGACACTTAGTAAAGTTGGACTAGTGAATTTTGTTTTGTTTCAATTATCAGTGTTTGAAATCTAAATGGTTGATTTCATTATATCTTTATATATTGATACAAAATAAAGAGGTAAGATATTGTACCTATGTAAATCTTAAGATATACAAACTGTAAGGTTTAGGGACAAAGAGCATAAGCAAGTTGTGAGGGTCTAAGGAAATGATAATAAGGAATGTAAATACATGTTATAAAGGGAAAGTTTATTTAAAAAGTCTATGAATGTAAAAAGATGTTAAGGTTTGGTAAATGCAAGTTACTAAGATTAAAAGATGACAAAAATGGTTAAAGATATGTTGTAGATGTGGGTTTACAGGTGAATGGTCAATCAAACTTAAGGGTTTGTTAGATATAAATATAAATGTTTTAAAATAATACCATATGGAACATATGGTTACAACGTGACATGTGATTTCACCATCTTAGAAGACCACATGATATAAAACAACAATTATAAAACTTCTTGGTCCTGATAAATGCTGCGTATTGTCATGGCCTCTTTTTGGACTGAAAAATCAACAGATCTCATATTTTAGATAGTCATGGATTTTTATATTATGATGAAATTCAAAACTGTATATTTACAACATGCTAATGATGATTCAGCCCTGGTTAATATGTCTAACTGCTTATGTATTTGCTAGTTATTGGATATGGTTATAACTCAGGACCCAGGGTTAATCATTAAAGATATATGCTTAAATAATTGTAAACCATAATTTCAAAGATACTTTTAAGTTAAGATATTAAAATATGTTTACACTAGTGATGAAACCTGGTTTTATCTTTTAAAATTATGGCTCTACTCTAATTGATACAGTTGATTACAAGATTTAGCTTTACATGTTTCATAGTCAAACAGAGAGTAACTAACTAAAATCAAGATCCATCTTAGATAGATATGATGGGTCTCAGACACCTCAGAGATCTGCAGAACATGACATTTAAATATTTAATACAAAAAGCTTTTCCTAATAGACATGTCAGCACCTGACAACACTCCTAGTTTCTTCCAAAAAAGATAGTGGGCACAGAAGAATTCCACCTGAGACTTGCTTTAAGTATGACATACCTGGACACTGGGGTAGACTGTCTTTTGCCTCAGTGAGGGACAACATGCTGCCCACATGCTGGACATGGACAGATAAGTCGACTGCTGAACTTTGCCAAGACAAGGTAAGCAGTCCTTCATAATTCCTGTCTCACAAAAAGTCTATCATACCTTGTTACTGGATGTCAAAGATAGATACCCATGGACACATGAGATCAATGGATGGCTGTCAAAGTCAAGGCTGTCATTATTTTTTAATAGATTCAAAAACAGACTACTTTTAGACCTGCCATTGCCTGACCACTTAACACCTTCTCCTTTCATACTTCCACTCCTTTTGATTTGCTTGGCCAGAGGCAGGATATCCCTAATTCTGAGTCTACCAGCCTTCCTAGAGCCAGACCCTATACCCAGTTTAGGAAAAATTGAGACTCATTCCACTCCCTCTGCTTGCTAGCCTATTGCCACACATGCCACTGTACTAATGGGAGACTGCTTGATCTTCATCCAGAGCATTCACCAGAACTCCATATCTAAGACTAGTTGGAGTCTGAACCCTAAGACTAAAAATGACCCTGAAACTGAAATTGTGCATCATTCTTCTGGTCAATAATTTGTCCATTTAGGGCACCAGACACCAAAGAATGAAGTATCCACTGACACAGACAAGAAAAGATACCTCCACTAAAAAAATACAACAAAAGTCATAACTCCAAATACCTAGATTTCAGCACAGAAATAAAACATGTAAAACCAAGACAATATTCTATCTCCTGAAGCCAGAATTTCCAAAATTAGGGAAAGCCTACTACTTAGAAACTTCCTAAAATATACACAGGAATTAAAAGAATGTAAAAATGATTATCATATAATGGGAGGCAGAGTGGTAAATGTTCCAACTAGAAACTCTAGACTATCAAGTAAAACCCCAACACCAGAAATGAGTTGTTGGCTATAAGTTCCACAGACACTTTCAAATAATACAAGTTATTGTCAATCTTATGATTACTTTCCACAATCTAAGACTAAGGCCCTGTGGCTAAAGACTGCACCTACTAATGTCATCAAAAAAGGAGAAACTGAGGAAATCATGCAATTTGCTGCCCATAATGGAACTAGAAAAACCCAACCTGAGTGAGCTAACTCAGACCCAGAAAGATGCACATGGTATCTATTCACTTATAACTGGATTTTAGCTATAGGCTACAGGATAACTATCCTACAATCAACAGACCCAAAAGAACAGGAACATGGACTTTGTAACCTGTTAGTGGGACACTTTGCCCTAGAGGAGCTGCCATGCAGGCCCCCAGTGCAACAAGAATCTCTTAGTTCTCATATGACTGATGAACTGAGGGGGACTGATGTGGGTCACCCCACATCAGAGGCATAAGATATAGGTGGAAGAAGGGCTAGAGGGTGGGAGGATGTGATTGGGAGGGATATAGGTAGGGAGCTGTGCTGGAGATGTAATTTGAAGTAATACATAAATGTAATTTTAAAAAATCAAACGAACAAAATAGTCTTCTGAATAATGGATGTTCTATAATAAAATATATACATAAAACAGTAGGAGAAACTGGCTGGGTGTGGTGGCCCATGCCTTCAATCTCATCACTTGGGAAGCAGAGGCAAGTGGATCTCTGTGAGTTCGAGGTCAGCCTGGTCTACAAAGTGAGGCCAGGACAGACAGGGATACACAGAGAAACCCTATGTCAAAAAGCCAAAAAGAAAATAAATAAATAAATAAATAAATAGATAGATAGATAGATAGATAAATAAATAAATAAAAGAGAAACTGAGTTTGTGCACAACAAGAATTTTATCCCTACTTAGTAGTGTTCATGATGATGGGAAGTACTCTGCATGTTGAAGGAGAAAAGTGTTCATCATTATCATCTAGTCAGGAAACCTGTAACCATCAATAGCAACCTACCTTCAAGATACACCGGTACTATAATGTAATGACATCAATATTATCAAACTAATCAACTATGTTTTGATTGGATTCTACCTGACATTGTTAATGAGTCCAAGTTTCTGAGGTCATGGGCCCTAGGAGAACACCAACTACTATATTTTTTGTTAAAAGAATACAACAATAAAATGACTCTTATATCAACGCTATACCTATCTATTATTACATCACTTAAACTTCATCAGAAAATATTCTTTTTATAGATGTAGATATTAATTAGCAGAGGTACTCACAACTTCATAATATGCATACAGTGACAGACTTTGAAACAATCAACTCTGAATGAGATGTCTTTATCAAACCCTTCCTCTCAAAGCCGAGGATTTTATGGGTAAGAGGGAATAAAATGTTTTTAAGAGACAGAGGTGGTGGAGGACTCCTAGGAAACAGTTTCCTTCTGACACAATACTGTCTGTACAGGTTTGAACTTGTAGTGACTATGAAAGCACTAACAGGACCTACACAAGTTCAAATCCGACCAAATAACACCATGAAGAATGGGCACTGCACAAGTTCAAATCCGACCAAATAACACCATGAAGAATGGGCACTG
>CAJQZJ010004856.1:8915968-9017527 GCA_907164525.1 Lophiomys imhausi | reverse complement strand
GCACAAGTTCAAATCCGACCAAATAACACCATGAAGAATGGGCACTGTACAAGTTCAAATCCGACCAAATAACACCATGAAGAATGGGCACTGTACAATTTCCCACCTTGATCAAAAAAACTATTTTTAAATGATAACTGCTGGGAAAGGGAAAATCAATTTTGTCCTATAGGGTGATAGTATTTATACTATCCCTGTCCTCAGGAGCAGTTGGCTAATACAAAATGGATTTCATATTTTTTTGTATGGGTGATTTTTTTGTTGTTTTTATTATATTGGTATTTCTCATTTATCAGTTTGTTTGTTTTCATTACTTTTTCTGAGAGAGAAAGAACATGCAGCTGGATGGATAAGGAGGTAGGACAATATAGGAGAAGTTGGACGAGGGGAAGAATATGATCAAAAGACATTATATTTAAAAAGTCAATAAATATAGTCTCCTTTCTCCATACTATAAAGCATAGTTAAATTCAATAAATATTGAATACATCTAGTATCTATTTTGGTAACTATTTTCAATGTTCTTATTGGCAAAAATATTTTTTGTGTTTGTTTTCTCACTTGATTGCACAATGTATCATTTTATGAAATCATAAGGTAATGTATTTTTGTAATAAGAAAAATTCATGGTATTCAGTAATCCTGGGTAGGACAGTGATTTTTTTACTATCTGCTAAGACTAATTTTCCATTCTCCTTCCATTGGAAACATTTTAAATTCCTGATTTGTATTCATCTTTAAATGAGCAAAGGGAATACTCGAGCCACAAAAGACTTACAGTAACTTGGATGCCAGTGGGAAATTAAATATATTTAATAAAATATTGTAGTTTATTATATGATATATTTTGTGGTGTGATCTGTAATACAAATATGCTTTTCTGAGAATTAGGAATGAATGTCCTGAGAAACTCCTAAGGGTCATATGCAGGTAATGTAATGTGAATGCAATTGCTTCACTAACAATTCTGAGACTTCCCAGAGGTTCCAGGACAGAGAACTGAGTTTCCCATAAAAATGAGAACATGCACAATGTAGAAGAATCAGTAACTTAAATTAGAAGTCTATGACATCAGTAGCCCAAGAAATTCTCATCCTAACTACATCATTTCAGTAATCACTGATCTATAATTATTGAATCTACTTACCACCTAAGCCATCTTCATTGTAAATAGCAACATTCTCCTTCTCCATATCAATACTACTATAAACTTAAAAAAAATAATAAAATGGAAAACTAAACATATGAGATACTTGGCCAATCCTTTTGGTAGGCAATATGTATTTACTAGTGATAAAACTGTATTATTAATGAAAACCTAGAAGATAAGTTTATATGTAATTTAAACTGAAAACAAGAACTTTACAGTAATTTTCTTGGTAGTGTTAATATTTATTGGTACACAGGCATTTGTTTTCTCCTGCTTCTGCTTCCCTGTGGATATTAAATTTATAGGAACTATTAATTTGCTTAAATTAATACAATTCAAGGAAAGACAGGTGAGTTTATTTCTGAAGTTATTATTTTACATTATTGTTTGATATTTTTCCAAGAATTACCCTTTACATGCTTCATGTGTTTTTTAAAATTTTGTTGTATTTATCAGTACAAAATATTGAGAAATGCATTCATATTATTTATTGTAAGTCTTTCAAAAGCTATCTGAGTTTTTCATTTAGTCTATTATACCATGAAATAAGTTCCTATGTTTGAAATTCCTTATGAAATAAATTGAATATTTGAATGGGCTAATTTAGTTGACAGTCTCTCTCTCTCTATTTAGTGTGATTATATGCTTTGATTCTTTCTTTTCTTTATAAGGTATGTGTTTTATATTATTAATATTATATATCAACCACCACTCACTATTGAGAGCACAACAAAAGAAAATGGTTATGGTAGATAAACCATCAAATATAACTGAGCTACATGTTTGCTTAGCTAATATTAATTATTAATAATTTTAACTGTAGTGCTATTAAATGTAATTAACATGTAATTCATTTCAATACTGTTTTGAGACTCCAATGGGAAATGTAAATTTATTTCAAATTTTAATTACTTAACATAAAACTAAGTGCTCATTCTCTTATAATGCAGGAACAATTATTTATTTAATTTCAAATTAAAATCTCTCAATAACTGTATGAAGAAAAATGAATGACATTTTCATTTTTTTATTTTTTATGATTGAATGACACAGAATAACTGTAAGTACAGTTAATATAACCAATAAAAGTCTTTAATGTTTGTTAAAGTAAAATTTTGCAAAATTTTAAAATGGGGACTTAATTAAAAACAGATTATTTTAATTTTGTATCAATATACAAAGGTATAAGAGCATATTCAATAATCTGTCCTTTATAAAAATAGATAATCTTAATTTAGGTATGTTTGAAAATGTTAAAACATTGGATGGTTTTCTTGTGGGTTATTGGATTGAAGAAAAAGTATTTAAGTTTCAATATCTTCTTTATTGACATTACTTTTAATGATGTTTTAAATTTTATAAATTTTATTATTGTATTAGAAGACAAGAATTTAAAATGTCATACATTCACTATACATACATCCATATATCTAGAAATTCACATTTTCTGGATTATGTTTTAAAACTTCATCAAGATACTAATTTTCTGAAGAGCTATGGTTAACTTCTCCATAACACAGCAATCAATAGTATGCTCAATATCTAAGCCGCCAGTGATGTTTTGATCTGTTTCCATAGTTTCATACAAACTTCCTTATACAGAACTGGAAACCTGAAAATCATATCACAAGGTTCATTCCACCACTGAGGGGAGAAATCCTTAGTAACATTCCTTATTCAGTCTTTTACGTTTATACAATTTCTGAAATGAAGTGTAAAGTTATCTGAGATACCTTAAATGTCAATATGAAGAATGAATTTAAAAATAGTTTATATCACCCTGTTGAGTGAAATGATCACACTAGCCATATGATTTCTGAATTAGCATGATTTTCATGGAATCATAAATTTACCCTATTGATGGTCACATAGACTACTCTTGCATCATATCAGCAAGTGAAAGATTCTTCTCAACAACAGGGCAAGCCATTACCCTCTTACAGTTATTCTGATGCCTTCACACTAGACTCACTTTTGGGAAGACAGGAAATATTCCAGTTCCTAAGGAGCTCACACTGCAATAGAAATGAGAAATGATAACACATTTGTATTATTGCAAACTTTCTCTATTTGAAAGTACACATGACTGTCACAAACTCATTAAAATTGATTCCTGGGTTCCGTATGCTGATACCTCATTTCATATCACTTTATATTTTACTCTTTTAAGGATTGTAACCTTTTGGAAACACCCCAAAATACACACATATACTGCATTTTTAAACCTTTACTTTATATATGAAATATGGATTCAGCAATGTTTTCAAGCTAAAGTGGCCTTGGCAAACCATTTCTACTCAGAGCTCAACTTTCCTATTTCTAAGACATGATAACAATACCTACTTCTGTTTCTTATGAAGAGAGTGAGAATAAAGTTAAGGCAGATTCTCCTAGGGCCTAAAATATCTCCTGATAGTAAATGAAACACTTTCTATAAATTGATTTGACTGTTTCCAACCACTGTGTTTAAGTATGTATAAAAACATTAAAGAAACTCAAAGCAGAGAAATAAAAATGCTCTCAAACATTAGGTTAGGCATTCATTTGATTTTGGGATGCCAAAGTCAACTTTTGATGTGATAAATTGGTGGGCCCTTAAATGGGTATTGTACCTGTGGCAATTGCCCTCAAGTGCTAACTTAAAAAAAATCTTTAATTCTTTGTTCTCTATGGTGTGGCTAGCTGAAATTCTTCCTCTTTGTGTCAAAGATATATTAACTTTGTTCCCAAGGATTGCTGTTCTTAAGATGACCTCTCACCTGTTGACTGAGCAATGCTGTGTTAACTGACCCCATTGCCCACTTAGCACAGCCACCACCTAACAATTCTCACCTTACTACACTCTCTCTTCTCAAAGTTTTATAATTGTACATTTACATTGAAATAAGTATTAATTATTTTATCATATTGAATAGCGTTGTCTTGTACCAATACTGTTATTTTAATTGCATGATAGATTTGGTAATTTTCCACTAATGATATGTGTAAAAATATGAATCCTTTAGAAAATACTTGATTTAATTTGAAATATGCTAAAGCATTAATTTCTAGTTGTAGAGATGATTACATAGCCTTATAGCTATCCTTCATTTTACTCAGAATTAAATAGAGGATAGCTACCTTTGTTACCAGCTTCTCAGTGTCTAATTAGTGTTCATAACCAATCCGAATTTTTATTTTGTTTTTCTGATAGGCTCTAATTAAGAAACCCTGGCTTCTTGCTTAAAATTTCAGAAGTTCCTGCTTCTATTTTATAAATAATAATTAAAATAATAATAAATACTAACAATTCATTTAATTATTTAAAATTTATTTAAATTACAAATTAATTTTAATATTAAAATTATTATTACAGTTATTATTTCTTAGTTTTTAAAACTTTTAATCAAAATAGATTTTTTTTCATGCAAAATTGGTTTCACTCTTTCTACTCTTTCCAATTCCTCCCTTCCCCCCCATCCATTACCTTTCTGTCTTTTGTTACAAAAGAACCAGCATTTAAAGAACTAACAACAAAACATTACAAAATGAAATATAACAAAACAGAAACTATCAAAACAAAGTGGGAAAATGCAAACTATCAGGTCTCCAGTTTTTCATCACCCAAGCTTTGTTGGGTATGAAATCCATCTCATGGAGTGGGCCTTGAGTCAAATCAGTTATTTATTGATTACTCTCACAAATTTTTTGTCAATATTTCATTAGCACACCTAAACTGGCTTTACTTGTCCATGTTCAAGAAATTGTATAGGTATTGTCTTTAACAATGGGGATTTGCAGTCAGTTTGAGAAGAACAACCTGTTGTCTTGGCAACACTCAGGGTTATTTGAAATTTTCTGTGGGACTATTTTTATCAACAACTCAATTATATGTTACCCAATCCCAGCATATGAAGCTTCCTTTAGTGACAGGGCATGGCCAGATAGGACTCTGTCTCCCCCAATTATATGACAATTTTACTTAGATCACACACACAGTTTATGAAGTTTCTACTGTATTAGGTTTCCATACTATCCTTGAATGACCCTTAATTTTAGCTGACTCTCCCCATAATACCTATCTTCACTCCTTCTCCCTTGTCCCTTACTACCTCCTTCCATTTCAACCCCCATCCTTTCAGATTTGTGCATTCTATTTCCCTTTCTTAAGGTATTCTATCTGTACTTCTATTCTATTACTCTATACTTTCTGTGGTTCTATGGATTGTAGCTGGATTATAATTGACTTTATAGTTAATATCCACATATGAGCAGATTCATACAGTGTTAGTCTTTCTGTGCCTGGGACAACTTCTTTAGCATGATTTTTTTTCTCATTTCATCATTGCTTTTCACATTTTTTTAGCCGTTCTATCACATGTAAAATAGAATCCTTTATTTATTTATTTGTTTATTTATTTATTTGTTTGTTTGTTTGTTTGTTTATTTATTTATTTTATACATGGTTTCCCTGAGTCTGGCTGTCCTTGAACTCACATTGTAGACTAGGGTAGCCCTGAATTCAGAGAATCATCTGGTTCTATATCCATAGTGCTGGATTAAAGGTCTGATTTGTGTGTCCCTGGTAGCTAAGGATTCTGAACATCGCTGTAAGTGTTTCTCAACCTTCTGAGTTTCTTCCTTTGAGCATCCTCTGTTTAGAACTATCTCTCTCTCTCTCTCTTTAATTTGGATTATTTCTTTTCTTGATATCTAGCTCCTTGAGTTTTTAAAATATATTTTGTATATTAGCCTTCTATTTAATATGTAGCTGGTAAAAATATTTTCCTATATGACTAAGGCACTGATAGATGAGTATTGAAAGATATCTTAAGGTCAGCAGTACTTGGTTTTACCTTAGGACTCTGGAACACCACTGGTTATTGTTCACCAAGCACTTCAGACCAAGTGTGTGTTCCATCTAACAGAGTAAGTCTTAAGTCAAATCATTTATTGGTTGGTTGCTGAGATATTGGTTAGTTATTCATACAAACTTGGTCCCACCATCTCCCTAGTACATTTTGCAGGAAAGACAATATTGTAGATCATAGGGTTTGTTGCTGTGTGTTTACATTTCTTTTCAGGTAGTCTTCTGCAGCAGGTGGGAATAAATACATGAAACACAGCCACACATTACACAATATCACACAGGCACACAGAGGGAGACCTTGGAACAAACAGCTCCAAATGGGATGTCTCTATCAAATTCTTCTCCTCAAAACTCAGGGAATCCCCTGGGAAAAAAGGCAGAAAGAGTATAAAATCCAGAGGTGATGAAGGACACCAGGAAACAAGGTCCTCTTAGTCAAGTGAGGAGGGCTCTTATGAAATAGAGGAAATTGAGGCAGCAAGCAGAGGGCCCAGTCTGCGTCATCTCATCTTTGTATCTATTAGAGCTTTCAACTTGGTATTTTTTATGACTTCTGGGTGGGTAAACAAGTGGGTTCCTGATTCTTGTAACATATTGATCTGTTTTCTTTCTGATAGCTTGCTTTGTCCAGCTTCCATATAAAGTGTTTGTTTTACCTTATTATCCTTTATTTTGTTGTTTTATCATTTTTTTCTCTTAGAAGCTTATATTTTTAAAATTAAAACCAGAAAGTGAGTGGATCCAGAATGGAGGTGAGGTGGGGAGGAATTGTGAAGAGTAGTAAAAAAGGAAACTCAGAGCCAGCAGCTTGTACTTCCTGTATAATCAGATATATTTATCCCTCTCAGGTCTCTGAGGTGGTTGAAGACTAGATAGCTAGAGTCTCATAGTTAAATTTTGTGTTGTTTAGGAATTAAGAGGGTGTTCTGGATCCAAGAAGATGTTTTTAAATTGTGATGCAAGTTAGGATGGAAGCTGAGTTGAATATAGAACTTTAAACTTATGGAGATGGTTAGATAGTAGAATGTTAACGTCAGGTGCCAAATACATATGGACTGGACATTGAGAATGTATGCTAAGCCCTATAACTGTCATCTGCATTTTGTTCCATGAATTTGGGTATGTTTTATATTCATTTTCATCAATTCTTGAAAATCTTTAATTTCTTTATTTCTCTCTTGATCCATTTTTTGAATTCAGTTTTTGTGATTTTGTATGCTTTTTCCTGTTTTCTTAATATTCAGCTTTAATCTATGGTGATCAGAAGGATGGAGGGTAACAATTTCAATTTTCTTTTATTGTTGAGACTTGATTTGCATCTTAATGGTGGTCAGTTTTTGAGAAGTTTTAATGAGGTGTGGAAAAGAAGACATATTCTTTGTGTTTGGGGAAACTTTCCTATAAATATATGTTAGGTCCATTTGTTGTATGCAATTAATTCTCTCCAGCATTTCTGTTTAGTTTTTGTCTGGATAACCTGTCTATTCATGAGATTATGGTATTGAGGTCTCCCATTATCAGTGTGTAAGAGTTACAAAATTGGATGCCATTTTTGGGAGGACATACATCTAAAATTGCAATGCTCCTTTGGTGGAATCTTTCTTTCAATGAGTATGTCAGTTATTCCCTATCTCTTCTGATTAGTTTTGTTTTGAAATCTATTTTGTCAGATAATAAAATGGCTACTTCAGCTTGCTTCTTAAGTCCATTTGTTTGGATCATGTTGTTCCAAACATTTATCCTGAGATGATATCTATTCTTTATGCTAATGTGTATGTTTTGATTGAAGAAGAAATGAAATTTTTTACCTCTCTTATGTTAGTCTGTGTCTTTTTATTGGAAAATTGAGAGACCCTTGATGTTGATACATATCAATAACCAACAATTGCTGATTTCTCTTAATTTATTGTTGCTTTTATAGTTTTTTGTATGTGTCTGTATGTCTTCTTTCTTTTGACTCTACTGATCTGCAATTATTTAATATCTATGTTTTCTCTGACGTAGTTAATCTATTTAGTTTGAAGTTTTCCTTCTAGCATCTTCAGTAGGGTTGGATTTGGAGGCAGATATTGCTTATATTTGGTTTTATCACCTGAATATTACCTTAATTTTTAAATATACATGATCAGAAAAGGCAGATTGAGCATACCACTATCCTTTCCTTTTGTTTGGGTTTCTCTGACTCTGACTCTATATATAAAATTCTCTCCTTTGCTTTCAATTTTGATAATGGCTATAATATTCTACTATCACAAAGTTGTGTTACTTTATTTAATACTATGAGATATAAAATTACACCAAAATATGGACAATGTATTTTATTATATAGCAGATAATACAAATTATAACTTTAAAACTTATTTTATTATTTACCATTAAGTACATGTCTGTAGATTCTTACATGTGAATGATGTCACTTGCCAAACCCAGAGATATTAGATCTCCCCAATCTGGAACTATAGCTAGTTTTGAGCCAATAGACATGTGTTCTGGGAATAAGAGCCTGCTCTTCTGCTGGAAAAGTGTGTTGTTTTAAGCTCTGAACAATTGTTTCAGCCACCAGACATATATAAATTTACAATCTCCAAACTAACAACACAGAGAGTTACATTTCTATATGTGAGATACATGTTTTCTAATCTCTTCTGGAAATAAGTGAAAAAGTAATTTTGTGAAGCACCTTGAATACTGATAAATTCTAAATATCTGAAAACATGCAGCATTGTAAGAGAATATTTTTTAATGTTTATTTGTTACTTCAGGTAACATCTCCATCACAATGCCCTCCTTCCACCCCTCCCAGACGCGACCTCACACCCTCTACCCCCTATCCCTTCCATCCCACTCCTCTGGAGTGGAGTGTCCCTACATAACAGGCCGAGAGACACCTTAAGAAATGCTCAACATCCTTAATCATCAGAGAAATGCAACTCAAGACAACTCTGAGATTCCATCTCACACCTGTCAGAATGGCTAAGATAAAGAGCTCAAATGACAGCACATGCTGGCGAGGGTGTGGAGAAAGGGGAACCCTACTCCATTGCTGGTGGGAGTGCAGGCTTGTGCAACCACTATGGAGGTCAGTATGGCGATATCTTAGAAATCTTGGAATAGCTTTGCCTCAGGACCCAGCCATACCACTTCTGGGTATACACCCAAATGACTCCTCACGGAGTCATAGGGAAGTCTCTTCATCTATGTTCATAGCAGCCTTATTTGTAATAGCTAGAAACTGGAAACAACCCAGATGTCCCTCAACTGAAGAATGGATTAAAAACTGTCGTACATTGTATAATGGAATATTACTCAGCTATAAGAAACAATGAAATTATGCAATTTGCAACCAAATGGATGGAACTAGAGAAGCTCATCCTGAGTGAGCTAACCGAGACTCAGAAGGATGCACATGGCATCTATTCACTTATAGTAGGATTTTAGCTATATAGTACAGGATATCTGTACTACAACCCACACACCAAAAGGAACATGGACATAGACTTTTTTTTCCTTTATTTTTTTGTTGTTGTTCTTTGTTTTTGTGTGTTTGTGTGTTTGTTGGTCTGTTTTTTAGTTTTCCTTTCCTAGCAAGGAGACACCTTTCACTGGCGGTACTGCCTCGTAGGCCCCAGTGTATGAAGAGGCTCTTGGCCCTCATATGACTCCTGAACTGTGGCGAGGGACTGTTATGTAGGCACACTCCACCCCAGAGGAACAAGAAGGAAGGATTGGGGGTAGAGGATGGGAGGGTGGGGCTGGGAAGCAGGGAAAGAGGACAATATGATGGAGATGTAACCTGAAGCAACAAACAAATAAATTTATTAATTTTTAAAAAAGTAGGTAAAAGGTTTAAAACACTGAAAATAAAATAAAGGTTACAGCCATTCAACCTGCTTTTATAAACCTCCAAGAGTTGAAAAAACTTAGAGCTAAGGTAAAATACATGAAATGCATGGTGTTAGCACATGCCTTTAACTTCAGCAGAGACGGGAGTAGCACTATAGAGTTAGTTGTCTTATAAATTCTAGAGTTACACGGAACAGGGTAGGGATGGTGCACACCCTTTATCCCATCATTCAAGAAGAGTACACCCTTAATCCCAACACATTAGAGACAGAAACAGGCAGATCTCAGAGCTCAAGGTCTGCCTGATACAAAACAAACTCTAAATAGAGAAAAACTTCGATCCAGGAGTGGTGGAGCACATCTTTAATCCCTTCAGATAGGAACCACAGGTCTTTGATCCCAATAATTAGAATGCAGAGACAGACATATAGGATTTGGAAGGACTTAAGTTTAAAAGCTACTTACAAAAAGCCTACTCAATACAAACAAATTGTCCTTTGAGATCTCAAAATATATACACTAAGGCTTGTTTAGCTCCAAAATAACAAAATAATTTCTTCTTTAATCCAGATTGAAAGATAATATTTTATATATTGTCAAAAAAGCAAATTTGCTTCAGGAGAAATATTACCTGACCCCCCCCCCAAAAAAAGAAGAGTAATTGTCCCAGAGTTAGGTTTAGGGCAGGGCTCTGTTCTTATCTTTCCAGGGGATTTAAAGCATCCATTCAAGGAATCCAGGGACAACTGGACAACAGAAACCTCAACAGAAAACAGAATCAGACAGCAAAGAAGACGAGTGGCCCATATGATCCAGCCTTGCAGACTTACTCAATAGCTATTTCCATCAAAAGTCTACAACCACAACAACTCAAAATCACTAAGATCGTTCAGCTCCACAAACTGCCCCAGCCAGAACTTCAGTAAAGCCTGGAAGATCAGCTTCTGTCTACAAACTTCTTAGGACATCTAAGCAGCTGAGCACAAAAGGACTGAACATAAAATGATTCTTTTAACATTTTTAACCATTTTTCCATTCTGGTTTGGGCCCCAAACAGGTTTACTATGACCCAAATCAGCAGGAAGTCATTTTAAGAGAGCGACGTCCCATACCCAGAGGGTGGGGAGGGTGTTCCCCCCCGCTTTGGTTATTTGATGGATAACAGAAAACTTTGTTATTTAGGGGAAGAGACTACAAGCTGTTAAATGGTCTTGTTAAATGGGTTTTGGAGGTTAGACCCAAGGACTTCCTTCTTTTTCTTTTCTGTATCCTTCTTTCTCTCCTATGTAGGAGTGCACAGACTTGAGAAAAATGAGACATAGAAATAGTATGGGAAGGACCAAGAAGAAGGGACAGATTATTGAATATGCCCTTATACCTTTGTATATTGATACAAAATTAGTATTATATTTGGCTAAAGTGGTATTGACCATTGTATATTGTGCAAAATTAAGATTGTATTGGACTATATCGGTATTGATCTTTGTATATTGATACAAAATTAAGATTATAGTTGGCCACAATGGTATTGACCCTTGTATATTGATGTAATATTAAGATTGTATTGGGCTACATCGGTACTGATCTTTGTATATTGATACAAAATTAAGAGTATATTTGGCCACATTGGCATTGATCTTTGTATATTGAAACAAAATTAAAGGTAACACTTCTTAAAGGTATTGTACCTAGTGATACTTAAAAATGAAATGTGAAGCTCTGGCCTCTTGATACCAACTGTCTTAAACTGTTTAGGATAGTTAAGAAATACAAACTCCTAGTCATGCATGCGTGTCATTTTGTTAGCTACTATGACAGTCTATCACAGATATTCTCTAAGCTACTCAGAAATCAACTTGTTAAGAGACAAGCAACATTTGCTTATCTAAATACAAGAGATAGATAGGGCATCTTCAAAAACCCCAAGAGATCTGCAGTATATGTCATTCAAAGATGTTTTCTTAAATTAAGATTTTTTTGATATCGAGACATATCAGCTCCTGACAGCACCCCCTATTCTACTCCAAGTAGAAGATGAGCATTGAAGAATCTCCAGTGTGAGATGGTTGAATTAGTGGCAAGCCTATCTCTTGGCATGAAAAACCCCTTGCTTCAACTGTAGACAGACTGCTGTGCAAAAAGGAAGAAACTTGGTAGCAGGGAAGTCGACAGCCTAGCTCTGCCCAGACAGTGTAAGTAAGTCCTTCATAATTCCTGCTCTACAATCAATGTCTGTCAGAGAAACAGGACCAAAAGGCTGAAGATTGATGCTGTAACATATGGAGAGAAAACGGGAACTGTCCAGGCAGCCACTGATATGTCATTTCATAATTTTGGATGATGCAGGCCCTGCACTTCCTACATAATCAGATATATTTATCCCTCTCAGGTCTCTGAGGTGGTTGAAGAATAGATAGCTAGAGTCTCATAGTTAAATTTTGAGTTGTTTAGGAATCAAGAGGGTGTTCTGGATCTAAGAAGATGTTTTTTTAAATTGTGATGCAAGTTAGTATGAAAGCTAAGTCAGATATAGAACTTTAAACTCATGGAGATGGTTAGATGGTAGAATGTTAAAGTCAGAGGCAAAAAAGTATGGACTGGATATTGAGAATGTATGCTGGGCCATTTAACTCTCATAAATGTGGCTTATTTATTTCTGTTGTTTTGTATAGTATTTACTGTTATAAGAGAAGGAACCATTTGTTGGACTGAAAGGGGGAGCTGTTTGGGGTAAGAGGGTGGAAGGGTGGGACAGGAAGGTGGAGTAGGGAAGGGATTGTGACTGAGATGTAACTTGAAGAAATAAGAAAATAAAGTATTAAAAAATAAAAAACAAAACGAAAAACAAAAACACCAAAAAGCAGTCTCCCGACCCAGTTCAGCAGTCATATGAGGGCCAAGAGCCTCCTCATACTCTGGGGACCTACAAGACATCACCACTAGGGCAAGAAACAAAATCTATGTTCCTGTTCCCTTTGGTGCATTGGTTGTAGTATAGCTATCCTGTACTATATGGCTAAAATCCGATTATAAGTGAATAGATGCCATGTACATCCTTCTGAGTCTGGGTTAGCTCACTCTGAATGAGCTTCTCTAGTTCCATCCATTTGGTTGCAAATTGTATGATTTCATTGTTTCAAATGGCTGGGTAGTATTCCATTGTGTAGATGTACCCAACACTTATATTCATGAATGCTTAACAATCACCTATAAAATATCTAAATCCTATAACCTAAATCCTATAAACCCTATAATCTATCTATAATCTAAGAACAGCCCAATTGCAGTCTAATAGCACTGTAATATCTAAGAACATTCTCATACCTATCTAAAAACATTTAACTAACACTATTTCAACTTTCTTAAAAGGATTTTAATATTCTTAGCATAGATCCACGTAGGTTGACTTGATTTACACCAGTCCCATCAAGTAGTAACTTTTAAACTTAAAGTTGGTTGGGCTTTACTCTGCCAGTTCATAAGGCCAATTTATTTTCACCACCAAATTGAGACTGGTTCATGAAGTCAGTCTGTTCCAATGGCCAAACTGAGGCCGGCTTTCTTTATCAGCTGAGACTCGCCTCTATGGTCTCCTTGGCCCAGGCAAAACGCCCCTCCAACCAGCTTCCAAACTTCATACACCTCTCTGCTCTTTTTGGTGATCTGGAGCCCTAAGTCAGATGCCTCCAAAGAACTCTTTCTCAGCAGGTTTTATGTAAATTTAGTTAATGGTATACCTTGTTGTGTGCTTCTCCAGCATGAGTTTTCAGTTGGTGAGGATAAGAGCAAGAAGGGCGACCACATAGAATCTCTGGCTTATAAATAGTCTTATCTCATGATTCTCAGGGGAGGGTCCAAAGTCTCTCAAGATTTCCAAGCATTCCCATCGCCATTGTAACCAATATTGTAGTTTCTGAGCCATGACTCTTCAACAGGGCAGTTCGTGTTTCCATCTCAGCAACCTCAAAGGATGCCATCCAAAATCCTTTGCTAAACTGAACAGCTTATTAATTTCACTAAAAAGGCCTAACATCTACCATGCAGCAAATTTATTTATTTTAATAATTGCTTCCCTGTTAAATAGCCCTGGTAATAATCAAGTCAGTGACAATGGCTATAATCTGAGTTGTACAAAAATGTACTGTGCAAAATAAACAATAAAATTCATACTTAAAAAATATAAATAATTAAATTTCTTTCACTGAAAAATATTTAAGACATAAAACATATTTCATTTTTCCTGAATTAACTCCTTTTTTACATTTGAGTAAAACTATCTAAGTGCATTTTACTTTTAAGATTGTCTTTTGCAGTATACTTACTTAACTGCATAAAATTATGTGCTACTGGGTTCTAAATCTGTTTCATGCTAATATTATTACAGTCCTTTCCTATTTCTGCAATTCTGCTTGAGGAATAATACGTCAGATGTAAGTTAATTTTTTTCATAGTCTAGATATCAATTAAGTCCTCAAAGAATGATAATAAAATGAGTACTCAGAATTTTCTTCTTCTTTGCAGAAATAAACTGCTAATTTTTGAGAAAAGAGAATTAGATAATGAAAATGATTTATCTTCTAAGTTGTTGTAACTTCAAGATGAATAAAGTGCTGCTTATATGAATATGGAATACTTCATATGCAGTTATCTATAATAATTGTACAATAAAATGCATGTGTACATAAAATTATCATTTGAGTCAGATTATCATATGATAGACAAAGTAAAATTTGTGGATTTTAAAAAATATATTGGAAAGAATATTATGAATGAGTGAATGACAATATTTCAATGAAAATGGAGAGGGTTAGAAAACAAAAACTCACCTTAGTTTTAAAATGTAATTATGCATAATTTGTTTTATTTAAAATATAAGTTATAAAATTGTTTAAACACAATAAATGAGAAAATTCTGAAGCAATGCACTGGAAATTAAGAGTTATTGCAGAGGAAATAACATTAAAAATAAATGTGAGGTACATACAAATACTCAGAAGACTTTTCAACTGATTTATTACTTTTCTTTGTTTAGATAAGTTGCAACTTCTGTAAGCTATTTACTCTTTATTCTATATCCCATGGAAACATTTACATAATGAACATGTCAATATATCCAAACTGAAACAACTATGTTATATAGTGTGTCACACACATCTCCTTTAAATCTAGTCATGTATCTTTGGGATCAAGTTTATTTTTCTGAAAAACTCCTTCCCAGTCATTGTAACTGATAGTGTTTTACCAAAAGTCTTTCATTCAGAAAAAACGTGAAAGCTTTAAATCATTATTGCTGTTTAAAATTAACTACCTTCTCTCTTTCTTATTTAGGACAAATAAAATATTATTGCAAAGTTACTTAGAACTCCATTTTAACTTTTTGTTACTAATACTATCATTTGTGAAACCAGCATTTGAATCTATACCAAATATTTTATCACTGAGCTGGATACGTTACCAGCTACTTCATATTTAAGCAGTATTTTAGCTGTTTAATCAACCTTCATGTTCTGATCAAAGAACATTTATTAAACAAGTATTATGGGAGCCCCCTTACCGTCCCAACCCAGCACATCAAGTTGTATCAGGAATGAGTCCCCTGAAGTCAGACAGGGCAACCCCTTTAGGGAGAAGTGTTCAGAAAGCAAACTTCAGAGTCCATATCAGAGACAACCCTTGCTCTACTTGCTAGGGGATCCACATGATGACTAAGCTATCCTACAGTTACATATGTGTAGGGGGCCTAAGTCCAGCTCATTAATACTCTTTGGTTGGGACTTCAATCTCTGTGAGCCCCCATTGGTCTAGATTAGTTGACTCTCTTGGTCTTCTTGTGGAGTTCTTGTCCCCTCCAGATTTTTCTATCCTTTTCTCCATTCTTTCACAAAGCACCCTGTGCTCTGCCTAATGTTTGGCAGTGAGTCTCAGTGTCTGTTTAGATGGGGAAGAGGGTGGGAGGGTGGAACCTAGAGGAGAGGAGGGAGGAGGCTGTGATCAGGAGGTAAAAATGAATAAATAAATAAACATACAAAATTAAAAAAAACTATTATGAACTGTTTTCATCCTTGAATATCATATTCCCAATTTATGCTTTGTAGACTGAAGCTGTATTTCTATATTCCTAAGTCTGCTCCTTGCCAAAAATAACTGTTAATCTAGTCAGTAATAAAAACATTAATGCCTTCAAAGATTTTCAAAGAGTCAATAACAATTAGAAGTTGGGCCTTAAAAGAAAAACTATAATTGTGTTTATTTTATTTAGAGTAAGCGGTATAGAGAAGGGATCAATATATAAACAGAGAGTATGCCTCACACTACCATCATACTTCATACCTGTATGCTAAGAGATGATAAATGTTAATTGTTTATCTTTTTTTATTTAATTTAAATACTTTATTTTTTTTCTTCAAGTTACATCTCAGTCACAAACCCCTCCCTATTCCCCCTTCCTATCCCGCCCTTCCACCCTCTTCCCCCCAGAAGTTTCCCCTTTCAGTCCAACAGATGGTTCCTTCTCTTATAACAGTAAGTATTATACAAAACAACATGCCACATTTATGAGAGTTAAATGGCCCAGTATACCTTCCCAATGTCCAGTTTATACATATTTGGCCCCTGACTTTAACATTCTACTATCTAACCATCTCTATGAGTTTAAAGGTCTATATCTGACTCAACATTCATACTATCTTGCAACATACTTTTAAGAGTATCTTCTTAGATCTATAACACCCTCTTGATTCCTAAACAGCTCAAAATTTATCTATGAGACTCTAGATGTCTATTCTTCAACCACCTCAGACCTGAGAGGGATAAATATATCTGCTTATATAGGAAGTGCAGGGCCTGCAGCTTCCGAAACTAAGAAAGGACATACCAATGACTGCCTGGACAGTTCCCATTTTCTCTTCATACATTCCTGCATCAATCTTCAGCCTTTGGGTCCTGTTTCTCTGACAGACATTTGTTGTAGAGAAGGGATTATGAAGGACTTACCTACCCTGTCTTGGCAGAGTTAGGCTGTCGACTTCCCTGCTAACAAGTTTTGTAATTGTTTATCTTAATGCAGTTATTAACAGATATTGGGAATAATTGAATAAATTTTACTGTTCTATCATCTCTCTTCTTTCAGAAAATAAAATTTAATGAATACAGTACTTGAGTATGAGACTTCAAAAATGTACTAATGAACACTAAAAATACACAAAGAAGTTAGTGCATAGCTGATATTGAATAAAATTTCTCTGAGATATCTAATATATATATCAGACAATAATTATGTCTAATAAAAAAGAAAAAAAGCCTGGTGTGGTGGTGCATGCCTTTAATCCTAGCACTTGAGGAATGTGGGTGAGCTGGCCCCAAAGATGTAGCAGGTGGGAGAATTGACCCTGATGAGGTCATGAGAGCAAAAGAGCTGGTCCAACACCCTACCTGCTGTAGCACTCAGGAGAGCAGGACCTATACCCACAGTACCACAGTAGAACTGTCCCTGAAAGTACGTGTTGGAGGCTCAGAACCATGGTGTTGAGTTGATGCACCCCAATATATACCCCATGGATGAAAACTGCTTGAGTGCATGAAGAAGTCAGTTCCATAGACCCAAAAGTATAAGCTCTCCAAGATACAGGGCCATAACTGCATAGTTGAGAGGAGTCCCTCTGAAGTTCCACTATTGACAAAGTAGCATAAGCCAGAGGCCTCATATCAGACCAGTCATTTTAATGAACATTTGAAAGAAAAATAGGGTACAAAAGGAAATATTCTGGGATACACTGAGACATACTGCAGCTTCCACAATGAGATTTTTTTTTTAATGTTGAGGGAGGTTTCAAGGGTGGAGTGTGGGTCTGAGCAGAGGTAGGAGATGAGAAGGAAAAGAGTGAATGATGTAAAATTCACAAAACAAAACCAAAAAATTTAAAAACAAATTTTATTCAAAGAAATTTATTTCATAATACTTTGTATTTTCATTGTTATAAATCCAATGTCAATGATGAATATATTCTGAAATGATTCCAAATATTCTTGTGCATCAAGTTATTAATTTGAGATCTCAAGTTTTACTGATGTAGATGCTTCACACTATGAACTTTCCTTCTAGTAGTGCCTTCATTCTGTCCCATATATTTTTATTATTGTGTTATTTTCCTTTTCCTTCAACACTGAAAATTTTAATTTCCCTTCTTGATTTCATCTTTGATCTAATTATTATTCAATGTGTGTTTCTTCACCCATGTGTTTTATAATCCTTATTGTGGTTTCTATTGCTGTTGATATGAAATATTTTTCTATTGTAGTAAGATAAAATTCAGGATGTGATTTAAATTTTCTTGTATCTGGTGAGACTTTGTGTCCTAACATATGGATGACATTGGAGAAAATGTGTTGGGCTGATGGAAAGACTATATTCTTTATTGTTTGGGTAGAGTACATACCATATGTATCTTTCTCAGTCTGGGTTACTTCACTCAGGATGATCTTTTCTAGTTCCATGCATTTGTCTTCAAATTGCATGATTTCCTTGTTTTTAACAGATGAGTAGTGTTTTATTGAGTAAATGTACCACCATTTCTTCATCCATTCTCTGGTTAATGCACATCTGGGTTGGTGGTAGTTTCTGACTTCTGTGAATTAAACTTTTATGAACATAGTTGAGCCAATGTCCTAGTGGTTTGGTGGATCTTCTTTTAGGTGTATGCCCAGGAATGGTATAGCTGGATCTTGAGGTAGAACTATTTGCAATTTTTTGAGATACTGCCAGGTTGATCTCCAAAGTGGTTGTACAAGTTTGCACTCCAACCACCAATAAAGGAATGTTCCATTTTCTCCACATCCATATCAGCATATGCTGTCACTTGAGTTTTTGTTTTTAGCCATTCTGACTTAGGTATAAGCTGGAATCTCAGAATGGTTTTGATCAACATTTCCCTGTTGACTAGGCATGATGAACAATTCTTCAACTGCTTCTTGGCCATTAGCGATTCCTCTTGTTTGAATTCTTACTTTAGATCTTTTCCCCAATTTATGATTGGAATATTTGGTTTGTTGATATTTAATTTCTTGAGTTCTTTATAAATTTTGGATATAATCCCTCTCTCTGAAGTGAAGTTGGTAAAGATCTTTTCCAAATCTGTGGTCTGTTGTTCTGTTCTATTGACAGTGTCCTTTGTCTTACAGAAGCTTTTCAGTTTCATGAGGTCTTGCATATGTTGCGGATAGGTAGCTTGATCTTCATGTAGATCCCCTAATAAGTGGAGTGAAGACTGTCCTTGACATGGACTCTATTGCCTGATTGTGGACCACCTTGCCCTAGCTGGGCTGCCTTGTCTGGCATCGGTGGAAGAGGATGACTTTAGTCCAGATGTGACTTGCAGATCTGGGGTGGGTTGATAGAGGAGGGGTCCCCTCTTCTTTGTGGAAAGGAGGGAGAGGGTAGGAGAGTGGGAACAGGAGGAGAGAAGAGAGGATACTGCAATCATGATGTAAACTTAACAAATGAATAAAGAAATAAACTTTGTTTTTTTTTGTATAAGTACTTTATTTTTTTTCTTCAAGTTACATCTCAGTCACAAACCCTTCCCTATTCCCCCTTCCTGTCCCATCCTTCCACCCTCTTCCCCCTCAACAGCTTCCCTTTTCAATCCAATAAATGGTTCTTTCTCTTATAACAGTAAATTCTATACAAAACAGCAGAATTAAATATGCCACATTTATGAGAGTTAAATGGCCCAGTATACCTTCCCAATGTCCAGTTCATACATATTTGGCCCTTGACTTTAACCTTCTACCTTCTAACCATCTCCATGAGTTTAAAGTTCTATAACTGACTTAGCTTTCATACTAACTTGCATCACTATTATAACCATCTTCTTAGGGCTGGAGAGATGTCTCAGCCGTTAAAGGCTAGGCTCACAACCAAAAATATAAGAAATAAACTTTGTATCCAAAGTTCAACTTAATAAAAAAATAAACAGAAAGCTGTCTTGCTTTTTTTTTTTCTTTGTGTATCACTGGCTGTCCTGGAATCACTTTGTAAACTAGGCTAGCCTTGAACTCACAGGAATCTACCTGCATCTGCCTCCTAAGTCCTGGGATTAAAGGCATCCACCACCAGGCCTGTCATCTTACTTTCTTATAAGTTCACTCAAAATAAAATAAGGTACATGCTGGTGTTTCGCTCGCATGATATGTGATTGCTAAACACTTCGCGGTATGTGTATGTCTGTGCTTATTTTCATTGAGTCCACGTTGTTTTTCAAAGAAGAGAAGAATTATGACCATTTTCTTTTCTTTATCTAGCTTCATGGATAAATAGTATGAGAAGAGCAATATTTAAATTATTTTCTACTTTATTAGATAATCAATATGAAAAAAATCACTCTCATTGGTACACACAATATTTGTAATAGAGATGATGTTCCCCACACATTGAAATACTTTGGTTAACTACAGTGTTCCTGTACTGATAGAAAAAAATGTCTTTGTAGTGTTTGTTGAAGAAATGTTATGAAATTGTGTCAGTAACTATATTCCTGTATATGTCAAAATTATAATGAAAATCTAATATGAGCAGAATACCATAAGATACATTTTATATTTTTAAAATGTATTACATTTGTAGCTTTAATGAAAAAAGTAATCATAAAATTTCATGTAAATTGTTACTATTAGAACATTGTCATTACCAGAAAAATATCTTGACTAGAGTTAAAACATCTTTTATATTTCTTTGGCAAATAATTTTCTCTTCCCATTAGTTACTAGTTGCACAGATATCGGATTTTTTTCTGACTTAAATTATTACTAGTCCTACATGTGCATTAGTACATTAAATTATTACATATTGTCATATGAAGACATAAGATGTCTATGTTAAATTATGCCTTGGTTTATTTAATACAGAGAACAATGAATATGTCATAACCAGGGTACTCTAAGTTTAATTTTAATTCTGTAGCATAGTTCACAATGTCATAGAATCTTCAGTATCTACTGGTTTCAGCAGTTATCTTCTCTACTTCCTGAAATCTTATTAAACTACTGAAATGTAACCAGAAAGTTTCAAATAATGTGGTAAATAAAAGCACTTTAAGCATATGGATCCTAACTTTGCATACTACTGAGAGTTTCAGGTGCATTATGGAGAGAAAGAGCCTGTTGTCAGTTTAATAAATGCTAGCCTGCTTTTAAAGCTTTCTATAAAAACAATAGTATTCCTTTATTTTTAAAATCTATCAGCATAAGAAAGTCAGACAAATTCCCCCTGTGTAAAACATAATTTTCAGCAATAGAGAAAGTCAAATTCATTCTAGTTGGGGCAAGGCTTTATTTCTTCCAAAACCCACACAATAGGTTTTCAAAATAATTATGTCTAATCTTGTTTTTGGTGTCACTTAGAATAGTAGTGTATGTATTCTGTATACATAGAATGTTAATGTTTGCATTTTAGAAAACAACACATTATATATTCATGCGTTTTATATTCCTCAACAGAAATTTAACATTGTTGAAGGGCTGTAATCACATTTATTCCAAAGGTTACTGCAGCTCCACGATGGTATAGAGTTTAACTCTAGAAAGCACAGTTGAAGTAAAAATAGTCCACTTCTATCTTGTTATAATGTAGAAGCTGTATTTCTGGATGATCATCATTTTGAAAATATACTTTTGCTTCTATATGATTAAATATTTTAATAAGATAATGAGAGCTCAAATGTATCATAGTCATGTTGTCAATCAATAATTCAGATTTTTGACTACAGTATCTTGTGATATAAACAATGCATAAGGAAAATTACTTATTTTGTGTTTCTCCTGACTAGGAGAAACAAAGCAAATTCAGGGTCATCACTATTTATAGCGCCGGCCGGATTATCTATTACAACTGTATAATGATATTCAGAATGTAATTCCTCACTGCATACTTGGTATTATTCTAAAAAATATGAGTTCCAGTATTAGTTTTATTTTCAAATGAGAATAATAGTATTTTTCTATTTTTGAGATTATAATATAGTTGCAACATTTTCCTTTCCCTTTCATACCTGCAAACTTTCTCATGTACCTTTAAACCAATTACTCAAACTCATGGTACCTTTTTAAAATTAATTGTACTCATATATATATATGCATGTACATATGTGTGTACATATATTCCCAAATATAACCTGCTCAGTCTATAGAGGGTTACTAAGACACATTCAGCAAGAAGGAAACCATGCTGGTACTGGAAACACTACTCAATGATAGTGGCGTCATGGTTGTTGGAGGAGCTTCTCCAATCATGAATTAACTAATCCAGCATAATTTATAACAGTTTATAAACATTTGTGTTTACATCCAAATATAAGTATATTCTTCACTACTTATCAAGAAAACTTCTCCTTGCAATAGACAGAGACCATTAAAGAAAAACACAAGCAATAAAAAAATGCAGAGTTGTAGAGCCCTGTACCAATGGATATGTGCTCAAAATATTCACCTAAGGCAATATTTATATACTGTTTATTGATATACTTTTTTTTTCTACTTAGTCACCCTCCTCCAACTTCTTATACACTAAATAAAAAAACTCAAAGAACTAATTCACCTTTTCATAGAGTTGTTCATATATGTGCAAAATGGCAATGCCAAATAAAGATTATGTTCTATTTATTATGCATATTTCTTCAGTTTAATTTCATATAGTTCTGAGGCATATCACAGGTACCTGGACTTTTAAAAATTAATTAATTAACTAATTAATTAATTAATAGTACATCCCTATCGGGACTTCCCCTTCCCTCCTCTCCTCCCAATCTCTCCCTCTCATCTCCCTTCCATACGACCCTCCCCTCAGAGAAGGGGAGACTTCCCATGGATATCAATCCATCTGCACATATCAAGCTGTAATAGTACTGGGCACACCATCTTCTATTCAAGCTAGACAAAGCTGTCCAGTTTGGGGAAAGGGATTCATAGGCAGACAACAGAGTCAGAGGCATCCACTGCACCTGCTGTTAGAGGTCCCACATAGAGATCAAGCTGTACATTTTACATATGTGTAAGAGGCCTGGGTCCAACTCTTGCATGTTCTCTGGTTGATTGTTCAATCTGTGTAAGCCTCTATGTGCACAGATTGATTGATTTTGTAGGTTTTCTTCTGGTGTCCTTGACCTCTCTGGCTCTTTCAATCCTCTCTGCATCCCCTCTTCCATAAGGTTCCCTGAGCTTTGTCTAGTGCTTGGTTGTGGGTCTCTGCTTTAACAACTGTTGGGTGAATCCACTAGATGACAGTTATACTATGCATGCAAGTATAACAGAATATTTTAATAGTGTCAGGGGTTGGCTCTCTCTCATACTGTGAGATGCAAGCTGGGCCAGTCATTGATTGGTTGGCCATTCCCTGACTTTCTTTTCTCTCTCTATTGTTGTATTTTTATGGACAGAAAAAACTGTGGGTCAAAGGATATGTGGCTGGGTTGGTATTCCCATCCCTCCATTGGAAGTCTTGCCTGGTTATAGGAGATAATCTCTTTGTGAAGGGAAAATAAAATAGACATCAGGGGCGGATGGAGGGAAGGAACTGGGTTGGAGAGAGGGTGAGATGGTGATCAAGTTGGATCCAATGTGGGCAAGATGAAAACTGGAATCTGTGGGAATGGAGTATCTCTGGGACTAGCTAAAAATCTAAGACAATGGAAACTCTCAAGGACCTGGACTTTTCAAAAGTTACATCACTTAGCTTCAGCTCAACCCTAAAGTACAAACAACCAACTTTGTATCAGCCTCTGTTCCTTTCTAGCTAGTTTCTTGGTCAAGTTCTTTGTTTTAATGTTCTTCAAATTCCAGTAAATGGAATATTAAAAGCATTATCTTTTAAAATAAAAAGCTATCAGAAATTATAATTACTTACTACACTGTTGATCATTGAGTTCTATGAGACAGCACATCACTCCTTGTAGTAGGAAAGGTTATCAAATGTGCTGTGAAATACAACTCAGAGAGAAGAGGGTGCATACGTCTTCATCCCATGTTCACTGTGCACAACATTATAGATCAACACTCCAAAGGAAAATGCTCCAGAAGAATGTTGACTGAAACTATAGTGGTTTAGCCTCCAGAACAAATAATGAATTAATAAAAGTGCGTGATTCAGATGCATTGAATATCTGCAGAGTCCTTCATGTGAAAGCCTTGTGTATAATGTCATACAATGCAGTATGTGTATTTTTACTTTATTAATTTGCTAGACAAACTATGGATACTATAGGGAAAAAAATCAAAGTTGAAAATTGCAGAGTTGTAACTCTGAATTTGATATGCCAATGATGATACTGTTTGGAAAGAAAGACCATAGTCCAAATTGTATTTTTTAATTTATTTATTGTTAAAATATTTTTTCTAGTAAGATAAATAGTATTTGTACCTGTGTGGTTTATATTATGTATAAATAAATAATAAAAGAATAACTAATATTCCAAAGATGCAGGAGACCTGCCTAGACTCCTGGCAGAGAATGTATACATTTCAGGGCTGGAGATATAATTCAGTTGAGAAAGTACTTGTCTAGCATTTCCAAAACACTGATTATA
The DNA here is from genome assembly GCA_907164525.1 of Lophiomys imhausi. NCBI lineage: Eukaryota > Metazoa > Chordata > Mammalia > Rodentia > Muridae > Lophiomys > Lophiomys imhausi. The sequence goes on along the minus strand of CAJQZJ010004856.1, from coordinate 8,993,112 downwards.
ATCCCCAACACACTATAACCTGGCAGTTGTGATGGATAATCATAATCCCAACATTAGAAAGTGAAACATGAGTTCAGAACTTCAGCTTTATCAATCGTAAACAAAAGTTCTAGGGTAACTGGTTTACATGAAAACTTATCATTAAACAACAACAAAAGAATTACATATATGTACACAAAAATGACAAGCCAAAATTCACATTCCAGCTGTGATTTTAAAAATTGAGGTTAAAGTACAAACTCTGAGTTTGGTATATATTAATTAAAAAGTGTACTTGTTATATTTTTTGTGCGATCATATTAATAACATAATATTTCAAGGTGGTCCAACTCTTCCTTATCCAGATTGCAGTGAGGAGGTTCTTCACATTCAAGGATATATAGGCTGTTTAATAGTACATGAAGAGCCACTAATATCACATTGTTCCCAAAGTAAGAACAATAAGTAGTTATTGCTTCATACTTCATGACTATACCCTATAGAGGAAAGGCATTAGAATTTTGATATTGTGAAACATACTTGGATCTAATTTGGAGTTCACTGTCAATTTTTTCTTAATGACATTTGTAAAAATGTGTAAAATATCAACTTGTTGATTAGATTATGACAAAATATAAGCCAGAATATTACATAATTTGATCTGCATATATGCAAAACAGAAATATTCTGTGAATACTAACTTTATACACTTTTTGATGTATACTACTCCAGAAATACAATCAAATATTGGGGTGAGATTTTTCAACAGTAGAAATTTATCCTAGGCTAGGTACTATTCATCATGAAGAACACAAAATCACAGTCATATCAGAAAAATAGATTTGCTAAGAAATAGTTTCTACTAAATATGTCTGATTTAAATTTAATCAAGATGACTTGTTTTTACTAATTACTGAAGATAGGCTATTTTAAAATATTTAAAATGAAACCAAATTTGGTTATTATGTAACTTCTGCCTTATTCTGTGTAAACTTAGAAAAGAAATATAATGGTTAGACAATAATCCACATTTTTTATAGAAGATATGATAAAATATTTGAATGGAACTAGATCAGTACAGTACACATAATTGTAACTTAGCAATAAATTATATGGTGTTAAATTCATGTTAAAATTGTCTTTGGTTGATAGTAATTAATAGGAGGCAATGTTTAATGTTCAGCTTGCCAATTTCTTGGCAGAAGGAAAAGTACAGGCTCACTGGAAGCCTATTCTGGAATCAAATTTTTAAAAATTTCCTTTAATTTTGAATTCACTAATTGTTACCTTCAGATCTTTTCCTGACAGCTTCTACAATTCTGTAGAGCATGAGATCTGTGGGTACACATATGTTTTAAATACTAGATACATATGTATCCAAAAGCCATGTGAATGACTACTTATAGAGTCACCAGATAGTCCAAATATGACTATATATCATGTTCATTTCACATAGTTAAATAAGATAATGTTCAAAAAATGAATTGTCTTTTTGATTTTTAAATTTTATTTTATCCAATTTAGTTTTTATTTCATGTAGGATATCCTTTTTCTGAGTTGATGTGAACAAATATCAATTCACCTCAACATGGGGTACTGAAAAGAGACCAAAAAACAATTACACTCAACTCCAGCTTAATAGACCTCTGGAGTTTATTGGCTTATATTCAGGGAATTATGACTCAAAGGCAGATGAAACATGAAAATCCAACTCCAGCATGGGCAGTGACTTACAAACTGCTTCTCCATAGTTTCCTGAATGACTTTCCAGAAAGTTGATCTTCCTTGAATGTAATCCTGCAAACAATTATTCATTCTTATAAAAAGTGCTTACATACCAAAATTATATCATACAAGGTGGTTCTGTTGAATTTTGTGAGTTTTAGGAACCTCCCTATTCTTGTGATTGGCTTACTTCCTCAATCTTAAAAGTATAGTCTCTGAAGCAAAGAACTGTTTCCATTCAGTGACATTCTTAATTTAAAGGTTTAAAGATTACTTTGTGAGAATATTTTTGATATGTTTTCAGAATTGTTTTATTGTTACTCAATTCACTTTCTCACACCAGAGGACTGAAATAGAATTATAAAATCAATTTAATATTGATATGTAATTTTATTGAAATGAAAAATTTGTACAGAACATAAAACAATTATTATAAGAAACTAAAAGTCAAGAAGATTAAAGAAAAATAGTTCTTTTTGGAGATCAAATATTCATGACTGTCTTACAGAGTTTGTTCTATTTTTTCTTACTATTTAATGGCTTTAAGAAAAACATGTATAAATACATTCTATATTTTTGGACTTATACTCACAATGTAGCCCAACTTTTCTTAAAACTCACCTTTCTCCTTCCCTCATTCATAGTATTATATGTATGCACCACCATGACAATATTCTGAACACTGAAATAGTTTGTGTTTCACAAGCTTAACTAGACTTAGATACAGCCTAAGTCCTCACAATGCTCTTGCTTTATAAATAAGAACAGAATAATAAGAAGGGTATATGATGTTGTCTAGAATTAATAGAGAACAGAAATGCTCATTATAAGGATTTTGGGAACTTCTTTTTGAAGACTGCCATCTCACCTACAGTAAATTAGGTCCTTTCCATGATTTATGATGCACTTGGTTTCACTACTTCATATCAATCTTTGATGATATTGACTGTATTTTCCCTGGTGAGCAATTTAAAAAGAGCCTAAAACCCATTTTATATAGCCTGGCAGCCTCCTGGGTCAGTGATTGAATAGAAAATGACCAGTAGAAGCACCATGGGAAAGGAAAGGGTCAAACACATACTTGGTGATTGACCAATAGATACTCTGACTATTAACTCTCTCTATTTGGATTCTGAATAGGTTACAAAGTTACAAACTCATGGCTGGTGAAAGGTGGCCAACATAGTTTACAAAAATCCAGAACAACACAGAATTAACCCATTTTAATGAATTAATAAATTTATGTCAACTGTAGTGGAGAATACTTAAAACTCCATGCAGTCTTATGCTATATTTTTAATTTAAAATAGATTATATAGCATATATATATATATATATATATATATAATACTACTGCATGCCATCCTTTCATATGGCATGAATGGAGACTGACAAATGTCTTTCCTCTGTTCACACAAAACAGAAAAACATTCCTTAATTGATCTGTGCATCCTGCATATCCGAGGTATTTTGGTAATTGCACAACTATTTGTTACTTGTAAGAAATTATAAATGTTCAGAACAATAGGACCAGAGTCCAAAGAAGACAGGTAGCCCAAATGATCCAGCCTCATAGACTGCCTCAAAAGCTGTTTCCTCAAAAATCTGCATCCAGAACAATTTCAAACAGCTTGCTGAGATGGCCCAGCCTCAAAGACTGTTCCAGCCAGGACTTCAATAAAGCCCTGAACTTTCCTACCCATGTCCAGCTTCGAAGTACAAACTGCTCAGGACATTCAAATTGTTTAGCATATAGAGACTAGACAACAAGTGTTTCTATTAAATTGATTAACCATTTTTTCCCATTTTATTTGGGCCCCCAAACAGGTTTTCTGCCTCCCAATTCAGCAGGAAGCAGTTTTAAGGGAGCAACATCCCATTCCCTAAAAGTTGGCTAGAGGATTTTTTTGGTCATTTGATGTGTTATGTTGTTTAGGGGCAATTGTTGCAAATTGTTAAATGGCCTTGTTAAGCAAGATTTAGGAGATTAGATTCAAGGACTTTTCTATTTCTTTTTCTTTTCTCTCTTTCTTTCTCTCTTATATAGGGGAAAAGACTTGAAAAGAAAAAGAGGGGAATATATCTATATAATATAGAAATGATAAGATATGAGGATAGATTATTGAATCTGCTCTGAAACTTAAAACTGTTGTTATTCTTAAAATAAGGTTATCTTTCAATACATTGGTATAGAATTTTGTATATTGATACAAAAATAAGGTTAAATTTCGATACATTGGTATAGAATTTTATATTTTGATACATATTATGTATATTTCAACTTATATAAGGTATTGTGCCTATAAAAATCATTTAAAAGTACAGATTTACTTCCGATCCTTTTATGGGTTGCTGTTGCAATCTACTTAGGAGTCTGGATAATAAAAGTTGACTGGCCATTAGAGCTTCTAGTCATGTCAAATACTAGTCTTCACTTATCACAAAATAGACTTAATAGATTGAACAGATACTAAATGGTTAAAAATATACAGTTTGTTTTTTCAAAGATAAATATAAGATAGATGATAGATAGATTTATAAATAAATTGATAGATGTCTTCAAAACCCTTAGAGGCATACAGAAAATGGTATTTAAAGATTTTTTATTATTTTTAAGAATTGGTTGACTTAAGACAGTCAGCTCCTGACAGCTCCCATTTGACTTGGAAGAAGAGAATGAGCATCAAAAAGAAATCTCCCATCAGGAGATAATTCCTATTGGGCAAAAATGCCCCTGCTCTCTCAACAGACTATATACAGTCCAAAGATGGACCAGAGCTTAAATGCAGGGAAGTCGATGTCCTGATTCTGCAGAGACAGAATGAGAAAATCATTCTTATTTCCTGCTCCACAACTAAGTCTATGAGGTATGCTTGTCCAGAAAGCTGAAGATGATGCTTCAATGATATCAAGAGATATTTGGGACTGACTAGGCAACAAACTGTCATATTTCTTTTTGGAAGCTGTTCTCCTATGCTTCCTACTCACTCAAATAATAACTTTATCCCTTCTTATATCTTTGATGGGGTTGAAGGCATAATAGCTATAAAATTTCAATTAAACTTAAATTATTTAGGACTTAAAAGTTATGATAGAAATTATTTAGGTTCAGAACGTTAGACACACCAAAATAGATAGATGATTTTTTTTCCTTCTTCAAGATTGCCTGATACAAATAGGCTAAACATTATGTGCATAACTTTTATATATGATTTTCTTGATTGTTTCATATTTGTTCTTATTGTTTTTACTATATGAGTTAAAAAATTTAGCTTTTTTATTAGACAAAAGGAGGGAATTGATGGGGTAGTGTTAAGCATTCTAAATGTTAATTGCTCCTGTTTTCTGTCTGTTACTTAATTGACTCTGATTGGTTAAATAAACGCTGAGGCCTGAGATTGGACAAAGACAGAGAAAGGTGGGACTTCCTGAGATTAGAACAGGAAGCCTATGCTTTAGACAGAGGATTAATTCATTCCGGCCAGGAGCAGGAAGACGGACGACACACACCATGGGTTAGCAAAAAGAATCTCATTCCACATGGCCAGGAACATTGGCATATCATGGAGATTGGCAGTCCAAGGGGACGTATGTATACATGGGGTCATATTTGGGTAATAGAATTAAGAGTGAGATTAGGTGGGCCAAGATTGTTCAATTCAGGCCAAGGCTTGTTAAAATCCACGTGGTGTGTGTGTGTTCTCATTTATAATGGCAAGTTAAGGTTTAACAGTGCTGGATCAATTAACAATAATATAAATACTGCAATGTAATTTAATTTTTTACAGGAGATAGCAGAGTGTAATGATAATTAATAAGATCAAGATTATTAGACATACAAGAATGTTACAGTAAAACCCATAAATGTACACTAAAATACACTAATTTCTCAAACTGATATTATTTTTTTAATGTAAGAAACAAAATACTCAGTCTATAGAAAAATTATACTATGCATATATGTACATGTATAATTTTGGTACAAGTGTGTACAGTTTGCAAATATGACTACATATGCATATGTGTGCATACAGAGGCAAGAGGAAGACATTGCTCTCTTATACTAATATTCTTGACCTTATTGCCTTGAAAGAAGATTGTTCACCCATTCTGGTGCTAGACTGGCAAGCAGCAAGCCCAAAATTACACCTGGTTGGGTTTTCTTTGTTTATTTATATTTATTTATTTACTTATTTATTACTTTATAGGACATGTTTACTGTGGATATGAAGAAAACTTTCCAGAAGAAGCTGTACTTACAAAGACATACTTAAAGTATCAAGATGTAAGTAGGTAAATTGTTGCAGGTACAGTGCCCTGTACCATCATTAATCTCCTTACTAGCCATTTTTGCCCTCTTCTGTATATGATGTATGTTCCCTGTGATGATAAGTAAATCCTTTTGGATGCAAAAAGCATCCCTAACATCCACCAACCCTCTGCAAAGAATGTCATGAGACAGCATCTCAAGACTACTGCAATACCTCTCCACTTAGCTCTACCCACCTACCTGATGTTTCCACCAATTTTTTTAAGTGTGACTTGTTTTATGCCTTTCTTCATGTTCTTGGCATAATTACTTCATGCAACAGTTACCATATTGGAACATAGTATTTAGAGCAACCTAAATCTCTGTTCTGGAACCATAGTTACTCAGAATTTAGCTTCAGAATAAATAAATATGCCATTGGCCAAAATAAATCTTTCCTCTTTAACTTTGTGTTGCTGAGTGCAGTCAAACACAAACCTTAAGAGGTTAGACCTCTAGTGTATTTGAAGGGACCCAATTTAATCTCAGTCTCTTTTGTTTCCAGGGCATGAAGAGAACAGTTCCCTCTTCTACACTCTGCTGCTTTACTGGGTTCAAAGTAACTGAAACACCCACTACAGGCTTGTGTTCTCATATGTGAGGTTTGTGCTCGGATCCTAATTTAAGTTCTCATGTCTGGGCAGTACTGTCTCTTCCACACAGAGCCTCCTCAGAACTAGACAGACCACAGTTTTCATCCAGTTCTTTAGATTGTTTATTAAACTAAAACTTAGAATTAAAAATATATCTATTATTTATCTGACATAATTGTTAGGTTTTTTTTTTTTTTTTCCCTAACAGTGGAGAACCAACCTTACTGGTAGAATTGTCTGGAATGATGGCTTTTAATGAAAACAACAATGTATCTATACTTATTAAAATAACTAAATGTAAGTTTTACTTAATTTACTTCCTTTATGCTAAACATAACCAATAACCACTCTCTGGTTAATACTGCAGTTGGCAACACTAATTTAAAATGCAAATGTAATTGCCAGAATGGCTTTGACATGAGACATCCTACATGATCGGGGTTTCTTGTTATTTTCCTTAGTTCTACCAATCTTTAAAACACATGACATTAAAATTTATAAAAAAATATACAAACTGACAAGACATTCCATCCATTCAGGCAAACACAATATAATGAATAATCTATAAAATGTTTTTTTCAATGCTTAACATCCAATCTATATCTGCACCAAAAAAGATTTTAAAAGGACATTAATATTTAACTATAATTCTTCATAAATACAATGTATGTTAAGGAAATTATGCAATTTAGTTACGCTTGCATTCCAGTATTTAATGCTATCCTATATTGCCCTCATGTGTTTATTCTAATAAAATACTCATCCTTATTTTGTTACTTCTTAAAAGGTTAGAGTTCAAATACTTTTTATTTGTGTGTACATTAGTTTACTGTTTTAATTTCAAGTTTATATTAAACAAACAACAAGCTCTATATTAAGGTAACATTTTGAAAATAAAGTACAGTGATCAAATTTCCAAAAGTAAACAATGAATTCATCTACATTAAGCTAATATTTCAAGTTGATTTTCATTAATCACAAAATGTAGGGAGTACCCCAAGCAGGATGTTTCTGGCAAGCTGAAATATGGATGGCTATAAATGTGCATTAATAAATGTATTTCATCAAGTTTCTTAAAATAGCTTTTGTAAACTATTCAATGATTTTTAATCATCCATACACATGCTGCATTTGATTAGGCTGACAATAAGAAGAACAATTACTGGAAATTCTCAATGGACAGCACTTTTCATTTTTATTGAAAGGTCATCTGAATCAAAAAATCATTACAATGAATTTTCCTTATTTTATTTCATTCTTAGGAAATGCATTTGCTTCACTACTGTGTTCATGACATAAAAATTTTTAAACTCTTCAGTTTTAAAAATATTTTATTGATGAATTCAATTTCAATTTTAGTATTCCATTATTTCTACATTAAATATGAAAAAATGGACATTAAAGCCATGTAATAGCTTCCTTAAATTTCATACCATAACATTAAATTTTAACCTGTATATTTTTTTGTTTTGTTTTACATTTTGAGAAGGACCTCATTTTTCCAAGCTGGTGATTGACTGGCCTTCACTTGCCAAGTGAGAATCACAGGTTTGCAGTACCACACCTGGTTTCTCTTTGATATTAATTATCAAAAATGTATGGAACTTTGTTCTTTCTATTAAATAGAGTTAGAGCCTCTCTTTTAATTTCCAAAGCAAAGTTAGAATATCCTTGCCTGCTTTTTAAATTTTCTTTTATTCTTTTCTTATACAATTGTAGTCTCCACTCCCTTACCCCTCTCTCTTCTATCCCCTTCTCCCAATTACCCTGCTCCACCTACTTTATCCACAGGATTCACTTTTCCTCCAATTCCCTTCAAAAGAGAGCAAATCTCCCAGGGATATCAATCAAATTTTGCCTAAACAGATTCGAGGAGACTAGACACAAACTCTCATATCAAGGTTGGACAAGGCAATCCACTAGAAGGAAAAAGTTCCCACAAGCAGGAAAAGAATCAGAGACACCACCACATCCATTCATTAGTTAGATCAATGATTGGTAGACCACTCCCACAAGCTCTAAGTCATAATTTCCCTAGCACATCTAGCAGACATGGCAGGGTGGGTGTCATAGATTTTGCACCTGGGTTGATGTTCCAGTCCCACCACTGTGAACCTATCATGGTTACAGAAAATGGCTGGATCAAGCTCCATATTCTCCCTTACTGGGAGTAATAAAACTCAAATCATAGTTGCATAAACTAATCTGTGTCCATGGGGTCTCATAGAGACTAAACTACCCACCAAAGGGGATGTATGGACTGATACTAGACCCCTTACACATATGAAGCTGATGGGAAGCTTGGTCATCAAGTGGGTCCCCTAACAATTGGACTAGGAGCTGTTGCTCACTTTTAGTCTGTTGCCTTTACCCTAGCAGGGCTGCCTTCTCTGGCATCAGTGGAAGAGGAGACACTTAGTCCTGATGCAATTTGATGTCTCAGGGTGAGCTGGTACCCAGAGTGGGGAAGGGGAATTGAGGAAAGTCAGTGGGAAGCTAAAGGAGAGAGGAAAGGAGATAGTGGGGCTGGGGTTGGGATATAAAATGAATAAATAAATTAATTAAAAAAAGACATGTTTATCATTTATCAAATTGATGACCCAGATAAAAATCCAAACACCTATAGACACCTAATTTTGATAAAGAAACAAAAACTACACAGTAGAAAAAAAAAAGAAAAAGAATGCATCTTCAACAAATGGTCGTGGTTTAACTGGAAGTCTACATGTAGAAGAATACAAATAGATCCATATTTATTTCCCTGAACATAATTCAAGTCAAAGTGGATGAATAGACTTTCAATGCACTGTTTTCTATTCATCTCTGCCTTAGACAACTAGAAAGAGTAAAACAAGGGGGTGTAGAAATAATTCCACTCCTGGATATTCTCACTTAAAACATAGGACATTCATTTTTAAATCTCTAAGTAAAACAAACATGTTCATAAATTTGCACATTTTAAAGTATATGTGAAACCTTATATTTATAAATATGCCATCTAGTAGTAATAATATAATCATGGTTACAAAGTAACCTAGTTCACAACTACTAAAGGAAATTCAAATACATTGAGATAACAGAAATACTCACATAATGCTCTTCATTTCAGCTATTGGAAATGGAGAATCTATACAGACTTTTCACTCATAGAGTGATGACTATTGCTTTTGAAGAAAAGAGATGCTTACCATGATACTATCTAATTCTTGTAATGTTTTACCCATAGGACACTACTGTAGATAGTAATGCAGATTTTAAGGAAATAAGTGGATATAAAAGTCAATTAGAAAGAGCAAATACTGCATTTCCATTGTCAACATGAAGGACTTACAAATACAATAATAATGCAGGTTCAATATTCTTCCTAAGGTACGGTTTCTACTTTAAACTCTCAAAATAGGAAGAAAGGCATTTGAGTTATATTTTATGAGAAAAAATAGTTTTCTCTTAGGGGTCTCTGTGGGTGTATCACTAACAAGTGTAAGCCTCATGTCCAGGTTGTAGATGAACTAAATGCTATTTTTTTCTTTTTTCTTTTGGTGCTTTGTTTGGGCACTTTATTAATTATTTTTGTTTTACTGGTCTTTGTTGAGCACTTAGGTTGGGTTGGAGCTAGAGTGAGATCAGAGATGTTTCCAAACCCTGAAAATCTCAATCTTGAGACAAAAAAATCTCAAATCTTGAGACCAGTAGGATTAAGAAGTTCTCCCTTCCCATCCTGTGCCTGCATGCGCTGAGGCACATAGCCCCATGACTCCCAATCTCACAATTCTCAAAGTAGTCACATAGCCTAGTGCCTGGAATACTTGTCCATGAAAATGAGTTACCCCAATACCTTATGCCCCAACCAATGAGATAAACCCACCCTGTAAATCCCTTCCCACTTCCTAAGGTTCATATATTCCTAGTTCACCCTGGAATAAACACATGAGTTATTTCACTGTAAATCATATAGCTAAACTGTTTTATTATTGTCTAAGAACTGTAACACTAAAATCTTTGGAGAAGACTTTCACCTCGTGGCACTCTCAGCTGGATTGGGATCCTGCAGATCCCACCATTTCTGGACTCTGCTTCATCCTTTCCTGCCCAGTTTTCTGGGGCACCTGGATACCCCAAAGGAGGAAGTGGCACGAGGAACCACAGGTCTTTTGCTTATGTTATTCTTTCTTTCTTTCTTTCTTTCTTTCTTTCTTTCTTTCTTTCTTTCTTTCTTCCTTCCTTCCTTCCTTCCTTCCTTCCTCTTTCTTTCTTTCTTCCTCTCTCTCTCTCTCTCTCTCTCTCTTTCCTTCTCTGAAACAGTGTTTCTCTGTATAGCCCAGGCTGTTTTAGAACTCATTCTGCAAACCGGATTGGCCTTGAATTCACAGAGATCGGTCAGACTCTGTATCCCCAGTGAATTCTGTCATTAAATGTGTGAATCACCACCGCCTGGCTACAAGTTATGATTTCTGATTTTGTGTTCTTATTGATTTTGCTTGAGAATGCTTATCTTGTACTGTTTCTTCTTTAAATTGTTATTGTTTCATTTGTATGCCTGTCTTGCTTATAAAGAGAGAGAAAGTGAAAGAAAACACATGGATTTGGGTGGTTGAGGAGATGGACAAGAGTTGGAAGGAGTTGTGTGAGGGGAAACCATAATAAATATTTATTATTGGAGGAGACAAGATGGTGTCAGCCTGCAGAGACACATTTTGAGAGTGGGGAAATCAGCTAGACTACCACAGAGATGTAGTCTTGCTGAACAATAATATGAGAGACGTGAACCTATGGGGGCTCACCTGGCAAACCCCGGGGACAAATAAAAGTTCCAGGGCTGGACTCTCAGTCACTCAGAAAAAGAGACCAACCAGAAGTGCTTCATACTTAGAAGAGTCCATGGGTCTGGGACATTCAGGACCCTAGCTGGCAGCTCACCAGCTCCTGGCCCCCCATCTTCCATGCAGGTACTCCAGCACCTCAAGGAGGACCAGCAGAGCCATGGGAATCGATATATTCTCATATGGTGGCAAAGGACAATATATTCTGAGCTGCAGAGCTGCTGGACCACTGTGAAGATGTACTCTGGTGGATTGGTGATCTGGGAGGTTCAATCACATTAGGGCTCGCCCAGCAAGGCTTTGGACAAAACAGATCCCTCTACTTAATATGCAGAAACTTGGAAGAACATTGTGACCAGACAAGGAACAAGGGCACTTCCTGCTGTGGTGGAGGAGCTCGCAAGTATGATCAATTCAGGACCTGATCAAGTGTCTCCGTCCCTCAGACAGATGTCCTTCCCAGATTCCTGAGTCCTCAGCTTCCATGTGGTCGCTTCAGCTCCCAAAAGAGGGTCAGCAGAGCCAAAAGAATGGTAAAATCAGATGGGGCTGAAAGATATGTGGTCGAATGATTTAAAAGGTGGCCTAGCTCTCTTGAGTCCAAGCTCTGAGGACAGGTTGTGGTCTTCATATGGGATCCCCTTGTTAGTGTGCCATGTTCCTCTTTGGCTTGGTACCCTGTCTGCATCCACAGTTCTGGCCCAGAAGCACAGTGTTCTTGGCCACTGTGTGCTGCACGAGTGACACAGACTACAAGCATTCAGTGCTTCTGGCTGAGAGGCCCAGGAGTGCTCCTGGGCCTACCTAGGAGCTGTTTGGAGGAACCTGACCCTCAGACCTGACACATGAGCTGCAGAAGAACTGCAGCTCTAGCATACAGCCTGTTGTCCTTTGACCCTACTGACTCCACTAGCAAGACCAGCTGAATTTAAAAAACCTGCAGGCTGGAATAGCACAACCCAAACCAATCAATAACCTGAGTACCTACTTGGGACACAGCAAGAAAGGGTGAGCTTCTGAAGTCCCACTGAGATCCAGATTCCAATACAAGACCCCACCTGGCTTATGGAGAGATACAGATCACCATGATTATACAGACATTGGCACCAGGTCCAGAAGACACTAGGAACAATCTGGTAAGGACAACCAGATGGCTAAAGTCAGCAAAAGAGCAAAGCCGACAAATATCAGGGAAATATGAGTCCAGCAAAATTCAGCTACACTAATATAACAAGCCCTGACCATCCCATCACAGCTGTAACACAAGAAAAAGATGACAAATTTATACTTATGAAAATGATAGAGGTTCTTAAAAGAAGAAAATAAATCCCTTAAAGAATTTCAAGACATCATAATTTGACAGATGAAAGAGATGAAAGCAATAGAGAATTCCATTAAAGACCTCCATATAAAGGCATTGAAGCAAGAGTGGGAAAGGGACAAAGCTATTAAAGAATTTCAGGCAAAGACAATCAAATTAGAGCAAAAAATGTATAAAACAGTTCAAGATCTGAAATTGGAATTGGAAGCAATAAAGAAAACACAAGCAGAGACAATCCTGGAGATGAAAAATCAAGAAAAGAGAACAGGAACTACAAACATGAGTATCACAAATAAGATACTAGAGATAGAAAACAGTATCTTAGGCATAGAAGACTCAATTAAAATAGGTACACCCAAAGAAAATGAAAAATCGAAAAAATTCCTCACCCACAACATCCAAGAAATCAAGGACTCAATAAGAAGACAGAATCTAAGAATTATAGGCATAGATGAAAGAGTAGACTTCTGACTCCAAGGTCTGGGAAAATTTTCAGCAAAATCGTTTCCAAGAGGTATTGGTAAAAGTCCAAGATGCATACAGAACACCAAATAGATTTTACCAGAAAATAAATTCCTCCCGTCACATAATAATTGAAACTCCAAATATACAGAACAAAGAAAGAATATTAAAAGCTGTAAGAGAAAAGGTAAAGTAACTTATAATGGAAGATCCATCAGAATTACATCTGATTTCTCCTCAGAAACTTTAAAAGCCACAAGGGCCAGGGCAGTCATCCTACAAGCCCTAAGAGACCACAGGAGCCAGTCCAGACTACTATATCCAGCAAAACTTTCAATCACCATAGAGGGAGAGGACAAGATATTCCATGACAAAATCAAATTTAAACAATATATATCCACAAATCTAGCTCTAAAGAAAATCCTAGAAGGAAAATTCCAACCCAGGGACTATAACTACACCCAAGAAAACACAGGAAACAAATAACTCCACTGCTGCTAAACCAAAAGAAACACACAAACACACTACCACCACCTTCATCAAAATAACAGGAAATTAGAAGCTATGGTCAAAATATCTCTCACTCAATGAAGTCACCTCTGCAATAAAAAGACACAGGCTTGCAGGATGGATCTGTAAACAAGACCCATTATTTTGCTGCATACAAGGAATGCAACTTACTAACAAAGATAGATTTTACCTCAGAGTAAAGGGCTGGGAAAAGGTTTTCCAAGAAAACAGTCCCAGGAAACAAGCTGGAGTTGCCATCCTAATATGAAATAAGATAGACTTTCAATGAAAATTAATCAAAAAAGATAGGGAAGGACGATGCATACTCGTCAAAGCAAAAAAATTCATCATGATGACATCTCAATACTGAACATCTATGCCCCAAATACAAGAGCACCAACATTTGTAAAAGAAACTCTTCTGAAGTTTAAACCACAGTTGTTCCCCACTCATTAATAGTGGGAGACTTCAACACCCTACTCACACCAATGGGCAGGTCACGGAGACAGAAACCAAACAGAGAAATAATGAGACTAACAGAAGTCATGAATCAGATGGGCCTAGCAGATATCTACAGAAATTTTAAGCAACCACAAAAGAATATACCTTCTTTTCAGCACCACAAGAACCTTTTCCAAAATTGACCATATAGTCAGCCACAAAGAAAGCCTCAACAGAGACAAGAAAATTAAAATAACCTTTTGTATATTATCAGACCACCATGGATTAAAGTTGGACTTCAACAACAACAAAATGAAATAACAAAAAGCCTACACATTTATTGAAACTAAAAATTTCTCCACTCAGTGACCACTGGGTGAGGAAATAAATAAAGAAGGAATTCAAAGACTTCAAAAATCCAAGAAAAATGAAGGTCAGCATACTCAAACTTATGGGACATAATGAAAGACATGCTATGAGTGAAGTTCATAGCACTAAGTGTCTTCAAAAAGAATATGGTGACAGCTCATATTAGCAACTTAACAGAAGAACTGGAAGCACTAGAAAAAAGAAGCAAATACTCCCAAGAGGAACAGATAGCTGCATATCATCAAAGTCAGGGATAAAATCAATAACTTAGAAACAAAAATATGTATACAATGAATCAATGAAACCAAGAGTTGGTTCTTTGAGAAAATCATCAAAATAGACAAACCCTTAGCCAAATTGACTAAAATGCAGAAGGAAAATATCTAAATCAACAAAATCAGAAATGAAAAAGAATATATAACAAGAGACATTGAGGAAATCTGAAGGATCTTTAGTTCTTCAAAAACCTGTACTCCACAAAATTTGAAAACCTAAGAAAAAAAATGGACACTTTTCTTGATAGATCCAACCTGCCAAAGTTAAATCAAGATCAGGTTAACAAATTAAACAGTCCTATAACCCCTAAGGAAATAGAAGCAGTCATTAAAAGTCTCCCAACCAAAAACAGACCCAGGACAAGATGGTTTCAGCACAGGATTCTACCAGACCTTTAAAGAAGAGTTAATTCCAATACACTTCAACTCTTCCACAGAATAGAAACAGAAGGAACAATGCCAAACTCATTCACACAAAGACCTAACATAGAAACAATTTTAGATCAATTACCCTCATGAATATAGACAGAAAATTCCTCAATAAAATACTTACAAATCAAATCCAAGAACAAACCAAAAGTATCATATACCATTATCAAATATGCTTTATCCCAGGGATGTAGGGTGGGTCAATATATGAAAATCCATCAATGTAATCCACCATATAAAAAAGATGAAAGGAAAAAAAAAACACATGGTTTTCTTGCTTGATGCTGAAAAATCATTTGACATAATCTAAAACTCCTTAAACTGGCATACAAGGACTATAATTAGAAGTAACAAAGACAATATACAGCAGGCCAGTAGTCAACATCAAATTAAATTGAGAGAAACTTAAAGCATTTCCTCTAAAACAGGGACAAGGCAGAGATGCCCATTCTCATCACATCTCTTCAACATAGTTTTGAATTTCTAGCTAGAGCAACAAGACAACTAAAGGAGATAAAAATGATACAAATTGGGCAGGAAGAAGTCAAATTATCCCTATTCACAGATGATATGATAATATACGTAAGTGACCCCAAAAATTCAATCAGAGAACTCCTAAAACTGATAAACTCCTTCAGCAAGGTGACTGGATACAAAATTAATTCAAAAAAAATCACTAGACCCTTCTTTACATAAAAGATAAATTTACGGAGAAAGAAACTAGGGAAACAACACCCTTCACAATAGCCTCAATTATTATAAAATACCTGGGAGTAACTCTAACCAAACAAGTGAAAGACCTATATGACAAGAACTTCAAGTCCTTGAAGAAAGGAATTGAAGAGGGGCTGGAGAGATGGCTTAGTGGTTAAGAGCACTACTGGCTGTTCTTCCTGAGGACCTGAGTTCAATTCCCAGCACCCACATGGCAGTTCACAACTGTCTGTAACACCAGATCCAGAGAATCTGACAACACCCTCACACAGATGTACATACAGGCAAAATATCAATGCACATGAAATAAAAAGAAAATAAAAAAAAAGAAATTGAAGAGAACGTCAGAAGATGGGAAAATCTCCCATGCTCATGGATAAGTAGGATCAACATAGTAAAAATGGCCATCCTGCTAAAAGCAATATACAAATTCAATGTAATCCTATCAAAATACCAGCACAATTATTTATAGACCTGGAAACAAAAATTCTCCACTTCATATGGAAAAACAAAATAAAACAAAAAAACCCAGAATAGCTAAATAAATCCCGCACAGTAAAAAACATCTGGAGGTGTCACCATCACTGATTTCAAGCTGTACTACAGAGCAATAGTAGTAAAAACAGCATGGTGCTGGCATAGAAACTGACCACTGGATCAAGGGAATCGAATCAAAGACCCAGAAATAATTCTACACAGCTATGGTCACTTAATTTTTACAAACTCAAAATGGCACAATGGAAAAAGGAAAGCATCTTCAATAAATAGTGCTAGTCTAACTGGATGACAACATGGAAAAGAATGCAAATAGACCCATATTTATCACTTTGCATAAAACTTAAGTCCAAGTGGATCAAAGACCTTAACATAAAGCCTGACATATTAAATTTAATAGAGGAGAAAGTGGGGGAAAACCTCGAACTCATTGGCACAGGTGACAACTTCCTGAACAGAACACTAATAGCTCAGGCTCTAAGACCAACAATCAATAAATGTGTCCATAGGAAACTGAAAAGCTTCTGTAAGACAAAGGACACTGTCATTAGAACAAAATGATAACCTACAGATTGGGAAATGATCTTCACCAACCCCACATCTGACAGAGGGCTAATATCCAAAATTTATAAAGAACACAAGAAATTAAATGCCAAGAAACCAAATAATCCAATTAAAAAATGAGGAACAGTGTTAAACAAATAATTCAAAAAGGAGGAATCCCTAATGACTGAAAGACACTTGAAGAAATGCTCAGCATCCTTAATCAAGAAATACATCAAAATGGCTATGATCGAAAGCTCAAATGACAACACATGCTGGTGAGGGTGTGGAGAAAGGGGACCCCTCCTCCATTGCTGGTGGGAGTGCCGGCTTGTGCAACCACTATGGAGGTCAGTCTGGCGATATCTTAGAAAACTTGGAATAGGTTTGCCTCAGGACCCAGCCATACCACTTCTGGGTATACATCCAAATGACTCCTCACTGAATCACAAGGAAGTTTCCTCATCTATGTTTAGCGCAGCATTATTTGTAATAGCTAGAAAATGGAAACAACCCAGATGTCCCTCAACTGAAGAATGGATTAAAAAACTGTGATACATCTAGACAATGGAATACTACTCAGCTATCAGAAACAATGAAATTATGCAATTTGCAGCCAAATGGATGGAACTAGAGAAGCTCATCCTGAGTGAGCTAACTCAGACTCAGAAGGATGCATATGGCATCTATTCACTTATAGTCAGATTTTAGCAATTTGCAATATAGTTACTTTTAAACACCTCCCAACATATACTCAAATATATAAACCAATCTAAGAAAACCAATAAGAGATAAAGATTAATGATAAAATGAGGATAACCAACCCTTTAAGAGTTGACTATTTTATCTATCACTGTGCATTTTAATTGGTGAATTCTATGATTGAATCAACGTCTTATTCTTACATTATGCCGGATATATAGGTTAAAGGCCAGAAGTCTCTGGTGGTCAAAGTTGCCCAAACCATTAAATTTGGAGAATTTTAGAACATGTATTCCAATTGAAAACTGTAGGTCCACGTCTTTTACCACACTCCATAGTCTAATCAATTGTCCTTTCTAAATTCCTACAGAATCTATTATTACAACTCTCTCAGTTCTCCGAGGAAGTAGACCATTTTCTTCAAACTTAGTTCTACATATCGGTATACCCCTTGAATCAGTTGTGCATTCCTCAAAAGTTTTTTGTATTAATTACATGAGGCATGTTTTGCTACTCACTAGATGCACAATACTAAACTAAGCTTCTTTGAATTTTGCTCTAGGACACTCATAAGTCAGACAGAAAATGAGCAAATCAATAGTCTCATGACTATAAGAATTAAAGCAGATGATAGTCATTGCTTCTCTGTTACAAGTAAATTAAAATACTATAAATAGTCAATAAAGGTTAGGTACAATTACATTCAGAAGAATGTCAGAAAATGAAAGCATGATCATTAGAAATCAATTAGGATTTTTGTAGAACATATCCTTTTTATCTTAATGGACACATAATATTTATATATACTTATAGGGTACAATATGATATTTGAAAACATATGTATATTCTATACCTATCAAAGTTTCTAGCATAGCCATAATTTAATGCTTATGTTTTTTCTTGAGGTTAAACATTCAAATTATCTTTTTTTAAAATTTGATTTAGTTTACTAGTTATTTCTACTAACTGCAATTTTTCTTTACTGACTTATCTCTCCATAATCTCCCCAACCCTTTTCAGTGAATAGTAACTACTATTCTAATTTTTATACTGTTAAGATTCCACATAAAGATATTTAATACGGGTCTTTTATTTCATTTTCTTGCACAGAATCTCACCTGTATCCCACCTTTGCAGAGATCTCACTGTAAAATCTAGTCAGTCTTATCCTTGTCACAATTCCCCTATTAAAGGCAGTCTTTAAAGGTAGTCTTTATTAATGGTAGTCTTTAATCCCATTTGATAACACTTTTGTTTTTCTGAGAAACAGTGTAAAATGATTTCCATCTGAGTACTTGGGAAAATCCCTCAAACACTAAGTCATAGCCCCATCCTAGTTGAAATCTTTTGACTCATAAACATTTATAATACAAGCAGCAGCTAAGATCTCTGATAGGTCTGGTTAATCCTGCTGGTAATTAGTCCTTTCTGTGACCTTAAGCCACTACCCTGTTATAAAAATCCATTTCAGAGCAGAAGAGAAATTATGTTTTTGTTTAAATTTAAAATATTATATGCGAGCCGGGCATGGTGGCGCACACCTTTTATCCCAGCACTAGGGAGGCAGAGGCAGGCGGATCTCTGTGAGTTCGAGGCCAGCCTGGTGTACAAAGCAAGTCCAGGACAGCCAGGGCTGTTACACAGAGAAACCCTGTCTCGAAAAACCAAAAATAAATAAATAAATAAATAAATAAATAAATAAATAAATAAAATATTATATGCTATTTCATTCATCTCTTTAAAAAGAAAATGATTTCTAAGAAATCAAATGAAACTGGAAATTATTGTTATATACAATAAACCAGATGCAGAATGGTAAATATCATGTTCGTTCAAGTGCTGCTACTAGTCCGTGCATTTTCAATATGTATATATATGTGTGTATGCATATGTGTAAGCATAAACACAGGTACATGCAGATGTATTGTATATGTGAGGAAGACATGGTAGTAAACTATATGTGACACGAATGCATCTGACTGGAAGATGAAACCAGTAACAGGGGAAGGTGTCAGGGAGCTTGGAGCCTGGAATAAATAAGGAAGACAAAGAATAATAAAGTATGTATGAAAAGATTATAATGAAATGTATTTCTTTGTGTGTTAATTTTTAAAAATATAAGCAAATAATGTTTAAAGGAATATTTATGTTTTATAGATATTGTATAGTGTTTAAGTTCTTATTTCAAGTTGTGATAAATGTATTGATCTGTGAAGATTCATTTACTTACATGTACAGGATATCCTTGCTTAGGATTCCTAACACAACCATAGCATAAGAAATACTATGTCCTGTATTCTCAAGTTAGGTCCCAAATGAAAATTGTACAGAGTTTAAAAATGTTTTTGGATAAGTCCCTTTTTTTTTGCAGAAAGTGTATTCTATATGCATTTTGTAGTACAAAAATTTACTCTCCTGTAGAATTGAATTAAATTTTAAAACTTGAGTGAGCAAAGACTTAATAGTTTTATTTGAAATTGTCATGAAATAAATAAAGCTTAATTGGAAACTTTCTACTATTAATAAACTCGAATTCTTTTATTAATTTCATCATTTAATATGCTAACTATGATCTTTTGGTTAAATGGATTTAATTTCCTAAGAGATCAAATTACTACTACATAGACCACTGTGGTCCCACTGGTGTCCCACAGCTGAGAATGTGCTGTAGTTCGTGGCCACAATGGCTCTGCTGAAGGTATACCTGTGCCTGTTGCTCCCCTGATCTTCTCCCTGGGGTAAGAATACCTGCGTGGAATCTGGGAGCCCAGCAGGTTGGTGAGTACCCCTGTCTGGGTATTTAAGTGGCTCTTATGGTCCTCTCCTGGTGACGATTCTCCTACTTTCCTGGCCTCTGTGACTTTAATGGTTTCTGCTGGTTGGTTTTTCTGAATGTCAGATAGTCTCGCCCAGGGACTTTTATTAGTACCTGGGTGGCAGGGTGAAATCCAGTGGGTACGTGCCTCTCGGATTATTGCACAGCATCATATAACTCTGTGGTGTTATAGCTGTTTTCCCTGTGTTCAAAATGTGTCCGTGATAGCCCTCAACTGAGGAATGGATAACAAAATTGTGGTAAATCTACACAATAGAATACTATTCAGCCATCAGAAACAATGAAATAATGCAATTTGCAGCCAAATGCATGGAACTAGAGAAGCTCATTCTGAGTGAGCTAACCCAGACTCAGAAGGATGCACATGGCATCTATTCACTTATAATCAGATTTTAGCCATATAGTACAGGATATCTATACTAAAACCCCTGCACCAAAAGGAACAGACACATAGACTTTGTTATCTGTCAATGAGACAGTTTGCCCTAGTGATGTTGCCTTGTAGGCCCCAGTGTATAGAAGGCTCTTGGCCCTCATATGACTGCTGAACTGGGGCGGGGGACTGTTATGTAAGGACACTCCACTCCAGAGTAGTGGGATGGAAGGGATAGGGGGTAGAGGGTGGGAGGGTGGGAATGGGAAGGGTCGAAGGAGGACACTATGATGGAGATGTAAACTGAAGTGATAAATAAACATTAAAAAAAATTACTACTACATGCATTCAATGTTTAAGTAGTTTGCAATATTATTTCTAATTTCATATATCCAGAATTTGATTAATAATTTACTTTTATTAATTTTTTCTGAAAGAAACAGTGGAAAGACTTTATTAAATACCAGATAATCTAGCATCTATTTTCTATCCACTGATGTATTGATATTTCATAGCCAAGAAGAAAATAACTTCTTCAGAGTTTTATATTTTTCCCAGCCTTAGAAGGTTTTTTTCTAGTTAAAGTGGTGTTGGCTAGATTCTACATTAAAAGAAAAAAAATGGATATTTGAAAATAAGGCTCTCATAGACATTTGAAATAGTAATATTAAATACATTTCTGAGAAAATTTGGCTTACCAATGTTTTTTTTTTGTTTTTTTTTTAAACAATACTTCAAGCAGTTTGCTAAAGCAATTGATTAAAAAAAATACATAGTAGAATCTCCTTGATCCAATTTACATTTACTTTAAAAAATATGCCGCAGGAAATATTTTGAAAGACACTTTGATTATAATATTCCTGGAAATAGATATTTAAATGCAGAAACAAGTCCAGGTCAGGCTCAAAGGAATGCCAACTTTTACTCTAGTCCAACAATGAATGTTGACATAAAAGTTACCTGTAGCTAAAAAGTGTACAGTAAGTGTCAGTTGCCACTCCCTCCTCATTGATGAGTGCATCATCAATATGTTCTGCTACAGAGAACTCTGACTAGGATCAGCAGAAGCCTCCACTTGCTCATGCTGTCTTCAGCAAACATGTGCAGTGCATAGGCTGATGTGGATTTGCATGAGAACAAAAGATCTACCTCCTGATCACAGAAGTGTGTCTATCCTTTCTTCATTGTTCATTGTCTCAGGTCAGTCCCAAAGCCATGCAGGTTGTGGAAACTTTTGTAAATACATTATAAGAAAAAAGAAAAAAAAGGAAAGAAGGAAGAAAAAAATTCACCCAGAAAGAACTGTATACTAAGGATTTGGTTTAATATGAGTTTTTAAAAGAATATTGGTTGCATGGATATAATGGATATATGGTGTTAGCTTTATTGCTTTACTATAATTTTAAACACATTTAAATATACAAAAATCCATTTAATTTATTCAGTAATATATACATACATATGTAGAAGTTAAAATCCATAGGATAAATGAAGGAAATTAATAAGCTGAGATTAAAGCAAGAATAAGTTAGCATATATTTAAATTCACAAATGTATTCATTTTATTTCTTGTTTCTTTTCTTCCTCTCAATATACATGGTCAACTTGTTGTTAAAAGGGAGTGAGGCCTCACAATTTTAAAAACATCTTCTTAGATCCAGAACACCCTCTTGATTCCTAAACAACTCAAAATTTAACTATGAGACTCTAGCTATCTATTTTTCAACCACCTCAGAGACCTGAGAGGGATAAATATATATGACTATATAGGAAGCACAGGGCCTGCAGCTTCCAAAACTAAGAAATGACATACCAGTGGCTGCCTGGACAGTTCCCATTTTCTCTCCATATATTACAGCATCAATCTTTAGCCGTTCGGCCCCATTTCTCTCTGACAGACATTGATTGTAGAGCAGGAATTAGTATGAAAGCTGAGTTAGATATAAAACTTTAAACTCATGGAGATGGTTAGATAGTAGAATGTTAAAGTCAGGTGCCAAATACATATGGACTGGATATTGGGAATGTATGCTAAGCCATATAACTCTCATAATTGTGGCCTACTTATTTCTGTTGTATTGTATTGTACTTATTGTTATAAGAGAAAGAACCATTTGTTGGACTGAAAGGGGGAGCTATTGGGGGGAAAAAGATATACCTTAAACTAAAAAAAAAAAGGGTAGAGGATGGGGGAGTTGAGGGGGAAGAGGGTGGAAGGGTGGGACAGGAGGAAGGAGTAGGGAGGGGATTGTGATTGAGATGTAACTTAAAGAAATAAAAAATAAATTATAAAAAATACAAAACAAAGTAGAAATCTCCAGATGAACAACACCTACTGTCAGAGAAAGGTCTCATGCATTGCTTTCAAATGCTAGTTTCAGTGCTCTAAGATCTGGTTACCACCCTATCTGAGGCACTCTCTGATTGAATAATAAAAGTTGCTGATGGCCAGTTAGCTGGGCAGGGAGAGAATAAGAAGGCTCGACTTCCTGGGAGGAAAGAACTCTTCAAAGAGATAGAGGAAGCTCTCTCTTTTCACCAAGAGACACGGAGGAAGACAGAGGTGTCTGTGGGCTCGGAAGGTACAGCAAACCACGTGGCTGGTTGGGACTAGGTGGTCAGGTTGAGAATCTGCCCAGCTAAGGTCTAAGTATGGAAACATTAAAAAAAAAAAAAAAAAAAAAGGGAGTGAGGCAATGTGCAGATCCAGTTCCTGAAAACCTTCCAAGGGTGTTTTACCTGCCACTGAGATGGAATTCAGTAGAGACCTAGGCTCTTTTCTGAGAGCTGATTTCCTTGTCTCCTAATGTACCCAGAGTTTTCTCAATCTTGTCTGTTTGGAGTTTGTTGGCCTTTTCATCTAGCATTTTAGTTGTATGGGCCTAGAATTCCCAAGTAACTCAACCATGGTAGTCAACATTAAAAGTTGTTTAGTATTTCCTAAATGATAAATTTACCTCCTTTTCCATAAAAGCTCAAAAAAATATTTTCCATTCTACAACTCAACACTATTGGTGAGTTTATATAATATTTATGGAATAGTCTTAATTTTGATGGAAAAAGAACAAACTAGCAACTACTGCATGGACAAAGAAATATATGTGTGTGTGTGTGTGTGTGTGTGTGTGTGACAAATGGAAAAACAGTTGCTTTTTAATTTAAATAGAATTATATCTATATCAATTATATAATAATAATTGATAATTATAATATAATAGTTAATTATAATTATGTATATATAGAGAGAAGGTATCCCAGACTCCCATAAATATTTTGAATTAATTCTAATTTTATCTTAAATTAAAATTCTGTTTTATGAGTGCTGAATGCATAGTCATCTCCAAAACACATGTCATTTTCTGCTCCCCAGAACAAGAATGTAGGTAGATCAAGTGAATATAACTAGAAAGGACAACATATATAATTAACACATTTTAAATAATTTACTCTGAATTATCATTTGGGATCTGAACTTATTGGCACACGACCTCATCAGAACTAGGTAGAGAAGGATTTGAGTACTGGCCACACAGAAGAGGAAGCAGTATGGTCCTGTGAGCAGAGACTGATGTGAACCTCCATGAGTCCGAGTCCATAGATGTCCGCAGAAAAGTGAGAATTGAGGAGACAAAGAATGTATTTACCCACTCAGATTTTAGAAAATGTGTGGGTTCACTGGAGTTTTGAAATTGTAGTTTAAAGATCTATGATTACAAATATTAACATGTTTAGTTGGTATTTAGTTTGTATTAATTTGTTGTGGGAAATAACACATTAATACAATGTTAAAAAGAATTTATCCCATAATGCTTGCAGGTGTCTAGTGAATAATTATTAATCATAATAATGATTCTTAATTAGAGTTGGGGCTAAGATGTTCACAATTAGAAAAATAGAAGAATATTAAAATAAATACTCTTTTTGATTCAGTGAATATTTCAGCTTTTGACATTTCTTGAAATTTCAGGAGGAGTTAAAAAACTGAAAATTCTATGTAAAATTTCATAGAGTGGTTTCTGGCATTTTTTGTTAAATAGTAAAAGTAATTTCTATCTAAAATTTCATGGTATAGAAGACATCTATTCTAGGTGCAAATATTAACTTGTTCTTATCAATACATGTTTTATCATCTTACTTAGGTGATTCTTCCTGCTGTCTTTTTGGTTTGATCTCTGTTATTAAATTTGTCTTATACTGAAAAATAAATATTAAAAACTATACATATGGGAGGAGAAAAATGGAAAGGGGAAGGAGGTGGTAGAGAGGAAAGGGAAAGACAAGTATATTTACATAGAAAAGAAACAATGTTTTCAGGAATATATTTCATTCATAGATAAATTTAGATAAATTCAGTATTAGTAACTAGAGCAACCTAACTGTGTTGCTGGTGGGAAATGACCTACGAAAACGGAGGATATGTTTAAGAGGAAGGAAAAGCCAACAAATCAGGAAGATGTAGAAATATCTCCCAGTATCAGTGGTGTTTATTTGTTTGCTTCCCTTTTTTATTTTTCTCATCGGATCAGCAAACTATGTGAAAGAAGCAAGTTGTTGAAGAGTTTGTTTGTTCCTGACTCCAAAGGGTTCAGTTCATGGTTACTTTCCCCCCTGTATTTTGCAAGAAGAGCATGGGAGAGGATTCACAGTGAAGCAGACAGGTTAAGGGGTTAGTTCATTTCTTTGCCTAGGGCCCTACAGTAGGATTTTGAAATGGTATCACATGCTTTCACATAGTGTACCTGCATCAGGCCTCAGAAGAGTACTAATCCCATATAGTAGATACTCAAAACTATCACACTCTCTCCCTAATGAACCAACACCATCTGACTAAGTTTTATGTTCCCTTCCTTCTTGAGCAGGGAAGAAATAAGAGGTCCTTAACTTAGAATATGACTGATGATAGACTTATGGAGACTGCACTGGTGGTCCAGAGGACACTGGTGAGTTCTGGTAGTTGGTGCACAGAAAGCCATAAAAATATGGTATCTGTGTTATGAATCTGAAGAGTATGTCAGTGTTATCAGTCATGTTTCAATTCATATCTGAAACGTGTGCAGGCCCAAATCTAGAAGAATTGCTTTTAATGAAATTGGCCTCCCAGATGCTATAAATTCATGAAGATATCCACCAACATCAGAACCCACATTTCAGAGTTGTTACCCACATCAAAGCCAATGAGTGACAGAATTTGTTTGGCTTCATTTATGCAATTAAATGCAACCAAAATAAGGGAAACTAAGCTGCAGGAACTAATTTTGTTTTGTGAAAGATGAATAACATGCTGTTCATTATCTACTGAAACATTATTCAATGATTACTACATCATAAAATATGCTACATTATTAAGGATTTAAATAACATGAAAGGATTTATCCAAATTCATTCATTTTAAAATTTTATTATTTAAAATTATTTTAGATTATGTGACTGGAATAGAAGTTGGTAAAGATGAGAACAGCAGTGACAAGGTGGGGGAGGGAATCATGGGGGAAAAGAGTAAGGGGAGAGGCCATTTGAATTGGGGGATATTTGGGGGCAATGTGGAAACCTAGTGCAGTGGAAACTTCCTGGTACCTATGAGGGTGACCCTATCAAGGATTACTAGGAGGATAATGAGCCTGAACTGGTCATCTTTTCTAAACAGACCAAGAATTCAGTGGTGGAAAAGAGATACCAACCCAGCTACAAAGCCTTTGATTAAAATCCTCTCCTGCCTGCAAGATATGCTGGGATAGCTCAGACTTTGTTGGAGTGGCCAACCAATGACTGGTCTAATTTGAGTCCTATATCAGGAAAGGGAGCTATACCCAACATTGCCTGAAAGCTGGATAGCCCAGAAACCTAGGGTAGAAACAAAATTGACTGGCCTGAAAAAAAAAAAAAAAAAAGGCAGTGAAGTGTAGATATTTTGCGACACTCGGATCAGTGCCTAGCCTAGTCATCATCAGAGAAGCTTCCTCTGGCATTTGATAGAAACAGATGCAGAGACCAACAAACAGTCAACCATTAGGTGGAACTTGAGGAATCCCACTGAAGGCAGAGGAGATTGTAGGAGGTAGAGGGGTTTAGGACACCAGGAGAACATGACAAACAGAATCAATAAGCAGGACTCATAAGGGCTAACAGAGACTGAAGTGGCAAACACAGAGACTTCATGGGTCTAGGCTAGGTCCTCTTCATATATGTTGTTGTTTAGCATAGGGGTTTTGTGGGACTTATAATAAATAGGAGGAGTGGAGGGTATCTCTGACTTTTTGCATACTAAAGGAGGCTTTTCCTTCTAATGTATTACCTCATCCAGCTTGATATGTGGTCTCCACATTGACTAACAAGTCTCATTGCATCTTTCTATGCTATGTTTGGTTGATATCCCTGGGAGCCTTCTCTTTTATGAAGGGAATTAGAGGAGCAGAGGAAGTGCTGAGGTAGTTGGTAGGAGTGGAGGGAGGGGCGGTTGTGGTAGGTGGTAGGGATGTATTTTATGAGAGAAGATTAAATAAAATGGAAAATGTAATTATTTTATTAGTTATTTAAAAATGCCTACGATACATTCCTATCATTTTCACATTCCTCACCCAAATCCTCCAATTGTCCCTCTTATCTGCCTATCACCAACCTTTTTGTACTCTTTTATTTTTACTTTTTTAAGACAATTGAGTCCAATGAATGCTGCCCAAACATTCTTCTGTGTGGTATAAGCCCAGGAGTATGATTGACCTGCAATAACTCACTCTTTATCTAAGCTGACTCTCAGTCCCAGGAGCTACAGATTGAAATAGCTTTTCAGCTAAAGGTGGTGTGCTGTGTCAGCCTCCACATCCATGGTTTATCTTGGTTTACTTTGTAAATCTTTTTCTACATGTTATCAAAACTGCTGTGTGTTTGTATGTGCAACTTCCCTGAATATCAGTCTCATTAACCTTTAAACCTATGTGTTACCAAAGAGGTTAGCTTGGCAAGATGGGTTCACTGAAATAGTGCCACAAATATTATGAGAGTAACCAAACACTTTCTAGCTGAATTTAAGTTCCACTACACAAGTTAGTATCCATTTCGTGGCAGTGTTATTAGGACCAAAATCAATGGCTAAAAAGATCATGTGGTGGGAGAACCTCCTACTGTCATTGTGATAAGTGAGCATGGAGTTGAACTGTCTTTATGTTTTTGTCGTTATACCCCTCTATTAGGCATCTCTGTCTTTGTTGGAGAAACTTCTTGCTGCAGTAGATGGCAATTAACACTGAGACTCACAAATGATCAACATATGGATCATAAGACACTGGAGTTCTCAGCCCCAAATGAGACATCCATATCACAGCTCATAAAAAGGATCAGGTTGAGTAGGTATAAAATTGTAAGAGTCAGAATTGGTAGATGACAATACTTTATATTTCAATGTAATCTTTATTAATGACAATATAGCAAGAAAGAGTACAATTTGGAAATACATATAACTGTGTTTTCAAATGTTAGACATTAGGAAACCATTCAATAATTATATGAACTAAATATTTTGACCTCTACAATGTCAGAATTGTTTAATAGACTAAAGTTAATATGCTGTCTCACTCTCAATGTGTAAAGGATTCTACATTACAAACTAAATCATGTCCCATGATGATATTGTTTGCTATGGTTCACCGTAAATGTATTAACTTGTTCTTCTAGGGTTTAGGAGTAGGTGTGCCCACATGTTAGTCAGATTTTCATTCATTAACAATACTTACATTGCTTCATAAAGATAAGGTTTGTAAAAGTTATATTTTGTGTTATAAAAACGGGATAAAACACAATTAAGTTCAGGAAGGTAGAAGAGCAATAGTAACAATTTGAGCGGAAATATATGTAAACAAAATTTTGAAGAAATAAAGCACAAAAATGATTTTGTTATGAAGATTTGTGTCTAAAAGGTGTACATTTTTTTCTGAGATCATATGAATGATGATCAGCTACTGGGTGAGCTTTGTTAAAGCTGAGAAACTAAACATAAGATGAGAAGTATGTTATTGTATTGACTCTGAGTGGGAAAGAAACCAGTACGAGAGTTCATTGAAGAATTGAGAACCACATAAATGGCTCCTTAATACGAACTCATATTGATCCCGTCTGAGAAAATATGCAGGATTTGGGTAGCAAAAGGGCAAGAGTGAGGACTTCCCAGAGTGGATCAATAGTGTGAGTAGTGTCAATCTGCCACGGATAGCTATTGAAATATTCTCTCAATTTTCAATGTCATTTATTAAGTAGATATATAGTAGCCTGACATTAAATTCTAAAAAAACTGATAGATAATCATGTTCTTTTGGTGTTGCTAAAATATTTTCAGCACTGTGAGATTAAAAGTCTAAGAAACTTCTCTCTAGTAGCATAGGCCAGTCAAGCAAGTATAACTCCTTTCTTCCCTCAGTCTAAAATATCTTGTCTAGAGAAATGAGAGAAATGCCTTTTTTTGCAAAAGGACCATTTGGCCATTTATAGTTTGCTTTTTTATCTATTCAATTGTTCCCTCATATTCTTAGAGGATAAAAAAGAACCTTTTAAGAATAAAAACATACCAATTACCTTTAATTACTCTCTAGCTTTTTCAGTTGAGAGAAAAACCTCTCATTTTATGTTTAGTTTTTTTTCTGAATAGAGCATGTTATATCTAAAACCTTTAATGGAAAGGCTTTTCCATTTTTTAAAAGTTCCATGCTATTTAATGTATCTTCTTAATTTAAAAAGTTATTTAAAGTGCTACGTATCTCCTTGATCAACTTGAAAACATGAGAAAAACATAAGTGAAAATTATTAAAAATTTGTGTTTCATTCTGTTAAGAGTTCATATTTACTCCGGTGAAAGCTCACCCATTTTATGTTGATTGCTTTCACTTTTCACAACCAAGTAAATGTTGACACTAAAATATATAATTTAAAGATCTGGCTATATAAGACATTAGATGGAAATTAGAATATAACAAGCTGTTAAAGAAGGGCTAGAATAGAATTGCTTGCCTTGTTTATACATGTTCCATTAAATAAAACAGTGTAACAATAGACAGGACCATTGTCTAGAGTATAGTACAAAAAGAAAAATAAAATGGAACAATTCTTGCAAAATTTTCCACTTCCTCAGAAAGTTTGGAGAAGTTTACTCTTAGTTCATCCCTCTTGTAACTCATAATGTTTATACCAAAATACACAGCATTTATATACACAATAATATGCAGTTTGAGTTTGAAAAGCTTATTGATTAAAGCCTGAAATATATGTTTATATTTATTGCACATATTTAACAGCTTCTGGAAATGTTAGTAGACTTTTCAAAATAAAATGTTTTATTCACAAAATGTCTTACAAGAAATAAATAAAAGTAAACTTCAAAAATTACATATTATGAGACCTTTTGTTCTACAAAGAATAAGCATGTTAACAATATCAGGTTTAGAAACTAACGAATTTGAGAGAAATTCAGCATAGTTGTTTGTGGTGTTGTATGCCTTAGTGGTTGTGTTAAAATATTTAGTATTTAAATATTTCTAGGTCATCTGTTCACATGGAAACTTCATTCTACTCCAGAGTCTTGCTTCTGAACTTGTACCTGCTTAAAGCCATTAAGAATGCGCTGCTATTTTTGTCTGAAGAGTGTTACTAGGTTAAGAAAATGCAAATGCTAATTTAAAAGTCAATACATTTCCCAAAAGACATTGTGCTCACATAGACAGAGAAGAGGTATCTAAGACTGCTGTAGACATCATACAAAGGAATTTTGAATTAGAAATGAATTCTATAAAAATTAAATAGGCCAGAAAAAAAAGACAGGGAAATAAATAATAACTTAAAATGTTTTCTAAGTCCAGACTAGTGGTGAATTCCTTTAATTCCAGCACTGGGGAGGCAGAGCCAATGGATCTCTGAGTTTGAGGCCGACTTGGTCAACAAAGTGAGTCCAGCACAGCTATGGTAGCCATGGCTATTACACAGAGAAATCCTGTCTCTCAACACCCCCCCCCAAAAAAAAAAGCTTTCTAAAACACATATGTCAAAAATCGAAAAGCAGTATTTATCAATTTCATTTATCCAAAAAAATAGAATTTCACAGTGACTGCATGTATCCTATTTCCCAAATGAAAAGCCAAACCAAGTTTCCATATTAGCATGTGAACATGAAAAATATTCAAAGAAATTGATTGAAGCCTACAATATGGACATCAGAGAGTGGGACAAAACATATAAAAACAAACAAAAACATTTATTAAATACAAAAAGGATAATGGGAAGGTAACATTCATAGTGTACTTGAAAACTAGGAAGTTTAGACTAATTTTGTGAGTGAAAACTACCAAAATTCTAACAAAATTAAGTATACCATTAAAGGTTCTTTTTACTTGTTTTATATTTATTGAAAATATTTTTTCATACAGTATATTCTAGTTATGGTTTCCCCTCTCCCAACTCTTCCCAGATCTTTCCCATCTCCATCCAAATTCACAACTCTCTCTCTCATTTTCTCTCTCTCTGATATAGATAAATGAATGATTACAGAATACTGTCGGTGAGATAATCTGTCTAAAAAAAAGTCACGAAGATTTCTTTTTGTGTGGCCTAGACCAGAACAACATGTCACTGAAGCTCCCCCTCCTCTGTTCTTTTGTGAGTTTCCAAGATTATATGAAAGTTAATCTACTCAGGGTCTTAGTCATAGGAAGGATTTTACAGCTATTAAAAAAAAATCTCCTAAACTATAAAGTTCTGCATTATTAGACATAGACAGATTCTGGAAACATAATATACTACATTTTTGGCAATGTGCATTTTCTACATCTGAAAGAGTTAATGTTGTCAAAAATCATGGAGTTTTTGCACAAATCTTTCTTACCCTAAGACCATTCTTCTAAGCCTAATGAGTAACATTCAAACCTGAGATGAAGCTGAATTGAATGACTGTGTAGATAAAAAAATCATTTTCAGCTTAATATTGTTCTTACAAAGAGTGATACAATATCTAATAATTGCATGGAACATTTATCACACTTGATTCAAATGCTTGAAATATTTAAAGCCCAATAAATATAAGAAATTTGTAAACTGACAAAATTGTAGAAAAAGTTACTTCATTAAAATTTTATAAAGCTGAACTCCTACTCACTTACTAAAAAACTTTATTCAGTAGGAGCTGTGGTGAACCTCAGTGGGAGAGCAGTTCACTCTGACTATTTGATAATCAGAATTAAAAATAGAGGATGATGGTGAAAGAAGGACCAACTATATTAATTACTTAAATCTTAAAGTAAACATTTAGTTTTGTTTTGAAATTATTAATGTCCAGGATATTCATTGGTGATAACACAGAAAATAAAAGTGAAAATTAAGTATAATATTTACAAATGAAAACAGTTTTTAGATTCTAATATAACAATGCTAGGATAATGGTGATGTCAAGGGACATAGTTCAAAAGGGACAATGACAGACAATAGTGAATGGACAGGATGAACTGAAAATGTGTCTGACATAAAGAGTGGGTAGTTTAGGAGAAAGTAAACGTGAAGACAGAAATCTTTTTAAATTTTTATTCATTCATTTTACATCCCAAACACAGCCCCCTCCCTCCATTCCGTCAAGTCCTACTCTCCAACCCTCTTGCCACTTTCTCTTCTCCTTCTCCTCAGATAAGGGGATACCTCCCCTATATCAATCCACCCCAGCTCATCTATTCACATCAGGACTAAGAGCGTCCTCTTCCTCTGAGGCTAGACAAGGCAGCTAGGGCAAAGGGTTCCACAAACAGGCAACAGAGTCCATATCAGAGACACCCCTCCTCCTGCTTCACTTGCTAAGCGATCTGCTTGAAGACCAAGCTATATATGTGTAGGGGGCCTAGGTCCAGTCTATACGTGATTTTTGGTTGGCACTTCAGTCTCTGTAAGCTTCTGGGGGCTAGGTTGGTCAACTCTGTTGGTCTTTTGGAGTCCTTGCCCCTCTATTCTTCCTCGGGTTCTTCGAAAAGACTTCCCGAGCTCTACCTAGTGTTTTGCTGTGTGTCTCAGCATTTATTTTAATCTGTTACTAGGTGGGATCTCTCAGAGGAAAGTTATGGTAGGTTCCTGTCTGCAAGCATAGCAGAGTATCATTAATAGTTTGCTCTCTCTCATGGGATGGGTCTCATATTGTGCCAGTCGTTCATTGGCCATTCCCTTAATTACTCCTCCAAACTTATCCCTGTCCATCTTGTGGCAGGGTAAATTAATGGTAAGTTTTGCTGGTGGGTTAATGTGGCCCTCATTCCAATGGAAGTCCTGCCACACTAGGAGGTGACCACTTCTGTCTCCATGTCCTCCACTGCTAGGAGTCTCAGCTAGAGTCTCTCCCATATTCTCCCAGGAGCATACCCTTTGGCAGGTCTCCTACTTTTTTTTTGCCCCTCATTGTTTTCCTTTCTCTCTCACACTGCTCTCACCTATGCCCTCACTATCACCACACCTAATCAACTCTCTTCTCCCCTAAACTCTCCAACTCAGTTCCTTCTCTTCTCCAATGCCTATTCTATTTCCCTTCTGAATGAGATTCAAGTAATCCCCCTGGGCCCTGTTTGTTACTTAGCTTCTTTGGGTCTGTGTATTGTAGGATGGTTATTCTGTACTATATGTCTAATATCAACCTCTAAGTGAGTACATACATAAATATGTATCTTAAGTGAAGGCTTACCTAAAGAATAGTGACCTAGATTCTATAGTCCATGTCATACTTCTATGTAAATGAACTCAGTGTTTATTTTTCCGACATGTATGATGTCAACGATAATTACTTTGAAACCTTACAGAATATATGCACCAGCAGCAAAACAATAAAAATTCCAGAGACATCATGTTACTGAATATTTTAAAAATATATGTCATGACTTTTTCAACTTCAGTTTGCATCATGCATGGAGAAATGAAGTCCTAAACAGAGAGAAAAGTCAATATATGGCATATGTTTTAAGAGGGCTCTAAGATTAACTGACCACAAAAGTCTATCACATTCGGAGGAAAAGGGTGATCCTTTGGTAGGTTTATCATTAACACTTTTCCCTGTAGATTAACTTAATAGCTAAATATTAAAATTGTTGAAGGAATGTTTTATAGGATGGCTATTACACTCTTGCTTATTAGTTATTCTGTCTATGTTCTACCCTCTCTTATTTTTCTGGAAAGTTTGGTGACTTTTCTGTGTAATTCAGTGCTTTCTTGGCAGTCCCAGCTTACCTCCAGTGATTAGGAGGAACAATTATGACATAGTATTGAGAGAACTGCTCTCGTTCTGTCACTGATGTTCCCTGTTCGTAGAAATATTAAGAAACACTCCATTAGCAATTCCATGACATCTTTTAATTCCTGAGTACAGTGGCATTTCACAAACTTGAGGCATCTGTTTTGTTTTGTTTTCCTTTGTGGTCTACCAACAGTCTTTGAAATTATAATTGTCTCTTTCATCCCATATCAAAATTTTTTTAAGACTAGATGAAGTACAGATTTCTTTTTCTGTGTTTAAATTTTCTCTTCTGTCTCAAAACACAATTAACTTTTTCTCTAATATAAAAATTTCCAGTCAGAGAGCTTCACTGGTCATTTATATTAGTGATTATTATCAATAATAAATCTATTAAAAGAAAATAATATCAAGGTCAAATTCACTTGAACAAAAACGCAAGGTGAATATGGAATAACCTTGATTATCAAAGCTCTGATAAGACTAAGGAAGACAGTTAAAACTCAGCAGAAAATAACATTATAAGCCATGCAATTAAAATACATATATAGAAATAACTCTGATAAAAAATTTGAAAAAGGGCTTCTCATGCCTGATTCTGGGATTTTTGTTGGTCTATGCCTCTTATAGGCAATATTGTCAGTGTAGATAAGAAAGTTCAAATAAACGATACAACCATTTTATACAGTGACATGTATTGTTTCATTTCTTGAGATTATAATTATCAGTTTCCTCTGCTGTTTTCATCCTTCAAACCATCACGTATACCCCTTTGTCTTAGTTCAAATTCACGTGCTGTTTTTTTATTCAGTGTTATTTTACACACACACACACACACACACACACACACACACACACACACACTCCTAAATATGTAAGTAAAACCTGCTCAGTCTGTATAACACTACTTGTATATATTTTCATAGCTTACTAGTTGTTATTCAATTTTAATATCCTCTCTGCTTGAGCCTACACACTTAATAAATGAATGAATATAAATAAATAACAGATTTTTTAAAATAGGGAACGGATTTTACCAAAAGAACACCTAAAGCTACCCAACATCATTAGGCAAGAGAAAATGCACATAAACTTGCATCAAGACTCTATTTAATATTTGTACAAGAATGAACATTAAGAATGATTGTAACAGTCTCATCAGGCATGTAGAGAAAACAGTAATCTTGAGTGTTGTATTCATTGGAAGTAAAGGGATATCAGCATATTTAAAATAACTAAGTGGCATCTTTATAAATTGAGCATGTGACTATCATTTAAGATAGCCATTTTACTCAAGAGAATTCTTCCAAGCAAAGTACAGACATTTATTTTCACAAAGTCTGAAGGTCATGGGTCTCTTTTCTCTCATCAGACTCCAAGTTTTATAATCAGACTTAATATGCAATCTAATCTACTCAAGGCTCCTTGTAACAGGAAGGCTATTTATGACATATGATTTGCACAGCTATTTGAAGTAAATCTTCTAAGTTATAAACCAAAGTAGCAATTCTTGTTCATATATTTATTTATTGAACCTTTGTTTAGAATTGTCAGATTCTAGGGACATGATAAACTAAACTTTTGTCAAAGTATATTTTCTTTATCTAAGAAAAGTTCATGATGACATAGCAGAATTTCCATATAGTGTTGTATCATTTAAGGAAGCACCTGACATTTTGCTGTAAGAATTAATGTTAAAACTTACATGAATGTCCATTAGTTGAACAATGAGTAAATACTAACAAGTATCTAAATATTTCAAAAATAAGGTAGAAAATAAATCATGGTGAAAAGTAGATAGCAAATACTTTATACTGAGCAAAAGAGACAACCCCATCCATCTATCTCCAAATATAGGAATTCCAGTTATTTTAAGTTCTTCATGACAGATATCAGTTATGAAGAAAGTAGAATGATTTGCCTCTAAAGTATGCAGAAAATAATTGACAAAACTAAAGGGTATGTCCTAGATTGAATATAAAATATGGTAATTTGCCAAAATGAATAATACTACTTGCTTATGACATGTTTCTATTTTAATATAGGTATTTTTGTCTTTTTTAACATTCATTTATTAATTCAAGTTACATCTTTATCACAGCCCCTGAAGAGTGGATAAAAATATCTGTGGTACATTTACACAGTGGAATGTTACTCAACTATCAGAAACAGAAATCATGCAATTTGCAACAGAATGGATGGAATTAGAAAAGTTCATCCTGAGTGAGCTTTTCCAGACCCAGAAAGATAGACATGCTATATATTCACTTAAAACGGGATATTGGCCATGTAATAAAGGATAACCATTCTGCAACCCTCAGACCCAGAGACAAAAAACTAACATAACTATCCTATGAGAAATTCCACCCAGCAATGGATTGAAACAGATGCTGAGACATGCACGCAAACATCAGCTGGAGCTCTAGGAGTCCTATATAAGAGTGGGAGAAGGAATAGAGAGTCCCGGAGGGCACAATTCACCACATGAAAATCAACAGAACCAACCAATCTAGACTCCTAGATGCTTACAAAGACTGAAACACTAACCAAAAAAGAATAAAAAACTTCTAACATATTTTAATTAGGATATAATATAACAAAACCTGTTTTGATAGAGTGTGTCTCTTTTCTTTGTGCCTTAACACAAACATAGTGAACAAATTAATAACTGTCATAGCATAACATGTAGCCAACTACATTAAGGAAGGACATATTAGGATGCACTCTTTTGGATGGAAAACAATACTTTCTATGGTTAATATTACCATTCTTGAAATTACTCAGGCTTCTGTTGCTTGGT
Source organism: Lophiomys imhausi (assembly GCA_907164525.1). NCBI lineage: Eukaryota > Metazoa > Chordata > Mammalia > Rodentia > Muridae > Lophiomys > Lophiomys imhausi. Next base: position 8,956,188 of record CAJQZJ010004856.1, on the reverse strand, counting down.
TAGAAGGAAGGCTATAGGCCATATTCATGTGAAGTGGCAAAAGGGCGGGGGACAGGGGAAACAACAGTAAAATCAAGAATACTGAAGAGATAAAGATAAGATGGACTTTTGAAATACACAAAGAATGTGAAGAACAGAAAAGATGCATCAATGGGTGAATATGAACACAGCTTCAGCTACATGCTCTACAGTGTAGATAAAGCTGAACTATCTTACACAGTTTTTATTCTCCTTATTGATACTGGGGATTCAACTTGGATGACCACACTCTTCAATGAAAATGTGTCAATAAAAACTGTAAGCTATATCTAATGAAACCCAGTGGTTATCTAAATTACAGTGTTTTGCAAGAAATATGTAAAATGAAGGGCAATACGACTCTTCTAAAGGATTGTGTAGCTCCTGAACTGCAGAACAGAGAGACATAAGCAGAGTACATGACAAAAATGTCAAAGGTTTTGCAGTTCTAATTGCACACCTACAAAACACTCCCACAAGAACACTGCTTTATGGAGCATTGTGGAAGAGGGGACGAAAAATTGTAAGGGTCATAATATAAGGGAGTTTGCTGTGAAATTGTAATGTCAAGAAACGTCAGAATTATACATATAAAGTCTTACCAAAATGACTGTCCGAACTTGAACTCAGGAAGGAGGACATAAATGAGCATTCCAAACTGGAGAAAATACCAATAAAAAACCCATAAAAAACCCAAACCAAACAAACAACCTAGAAAAAGCAAAAGATAAAACAAACAAGCAAATGAACAAAAAAAAACCTACACAAAGAATTGAGCACAAGGCAAACAAGTAAAGCTGTGAGTATGAGAGGTAGGGGATCCTTCTCAGGGAAGAGCCATGAACAGTTGGTTATTCATTGTCAAATGATCATGTCTGACAGCATACACACACGTGACATTATGTGGACTTAACCATTTTTATTTATAATTATATTTTATAATTACATATTATTGTGTAATAATTATATTCGTATATATTTTCATGTAATAATTAAAAAGCAGGGCAATGGATTTGACGGAGAATTGGGAAGGGCATATGGGATCATTGGAAGGAGGAAACAAGGGAGAAATGTAATTAAAACACAATCTCCATAATAAAATAAATAAATAAAAATCATGTAGGGCATGGAGATCTCTAGTAGAAACTTTCAATGGCCTGAAAAAGGAAGCAAACAAGCAGTTGTGTTCAATCTGGAAGGAGCAGTTAGCAACACAGAAGGAAATTGGGACTTGGAGAAATAATTCAACACGAATGTTAGAAATGAATTAAAAAAGAAACAAACAAATCAACAACAACAACAAAAACACCTAAAAGAATTTGCCTCCACAGTTCTGCTTTTCCCCTTGGGGTATCCTGGTATCAATGCACACCATGCTGAACAGGAGGATATGAAGCTTAGCTGGGGAGGTCGGTTAGGCAGGATCTCAGTTGGCATGAATATGGGAGGAACAGCCTTCTCCACAGACAGTTTCAGTGAAATAGCTCTTCTTTATTGGGGGGAAACAAGGGCTATATAAACCGTGGGGAGTGGCTAAGGGTTTTTACTGTGAGTGTACATCTTTGACTGGGGCCAAGATCCTGGGTATGCTTCATTTTCATGAAGAAGAATTCCACTGCTTCCTGGACAAATACTTACGAGGAAAGAGAAAGTTTAACCTGAAACCTGACTACCATTATATGTGCTGTAGGACATGGAAGCAGGGAGGAAGCAGTCCTATTACTGCTGGTCTCAGAATAAGATATTTAGGGTTTGGACACATCTAGACTTCACTCTTTCTCTAGTTTGGCTCCACTGGCTGCTTGGCTTTCCTTACCCCACATGAACTGACTAAAATCCACAGAAGTGGAGGAATGTTATGAAATGTTGTCATCTGTACATGTCATGGCTCTCACATTCATGGACTCATAACAGCTGTAATTGCCTACAGAAAATTCACAAAAGAGTAAGTCTTCCAAAATTCCATCATAGACAAGGTAGGAAAGAAATGAATTGCAGGAGCCATCTTTACTGTTGATCTATTGGCAGTTGCTACTTGCTAGGGCAAAAAGTACTCTTTTCTGAAGATATGATCACTGGTAACACCCTTGTGCTCTAGTGGACCTACACCATAACTTTATGGGCAGTACTAATTTGACTTAATTAGTTTCAAAAAACAAAAATAAAATAAATACATGAAGTTGGAATATATTGAGTGTGATATGGGGAGTGATTAAGAGCTGTAATGGGAAATATTATCATATTTCATTGTTTATATATATTAAGCTGTCAATAATAAAGAAAAGAGCGGAAATATATACAAATAGCCTTGAGTAAAATGAAGGAATACTAGTGATAGAGTACAAGGGTAATAATATACTATATTCAGACATCCGTCACTAATATTTTTAAAAGAGTAACTACCTTGTCCAAGAATTTAGAGAGGGACTCATAGCCCTAATCTAAGCATTCAGAGGTTAGAAGAAGGAGTTGAAAGTGAAATGTTAAAAAAAAACAACCAAACAAAAATCCAAACTTATAGTAAGCTTGCAGTAAAGATTGCAAAATATTGAAAAGAGATAGTCTTTAAGCTCAAGAGGACTTTAGATCATCAGTAAGTATCAGAAGAATATCTCCATGACAAGATGTTAAAATGTAAAACATAAGAAATAAGCATCATTTAAGAAATGAATTAACAAATAAGAGCCAAACAGTATCCAACAGTTTCAAGAAAGTCGATAAGCAAACTATGTATATCAACAATAAGTAAGAAAAAGAACAAACTATTTAGCCAAGCATACACACACACACACACACACATACAATGAATGTTATTGCAAGGATTAGTAAAAAAGGTCTCAGTGATCATTAACCCAGCCATCTCCATTGACTACTAAAGAGATGCAGAGTGGCTGACAGGGTTGACATCGAGATTCAGCTTTCTGTTGTTTCACAGAAACATAATTTTGTTAAAGACTCATAGACTGAGAGGCAAAGGACAGGACGGCAATGTATGGAGTAATTGGGTTGAGACATGGGACAATTAGTATGATATCTGATAGAGAATAACAGAGGCTCAAGAAGATAAAATAGGGTCATCATGATGGACTCATGTGTGAGGACTCTTGTCATAAAGCCTGGTTACTTGAGTTTGATTCCCTAGAATCCACATCATGGAATGAAAGAACCATTCCCTAAAAGTTGTTGTAGGATTTATACCTATGTGCCTTGGCACTCATGTCCCTGTAAGTAAATTTAATAAAAATTCAAATTATATAAATAATGCAATTATGTCCACCAAATATTAAATTAAAAAAAAATAAATTTGAGGTATATAAAGAATCATAAATATCCTAAGTAAACCACAGTGGATGATTTCAGTATTACTGCAAAACTAAAAGTCAACAAAGAATCTTCATCCTTAAGTTATACTATAGATCAGACTCAAAAAGGAAACCTAGACTGAAAATTATATATGAATATATGTGCATATATTTTTATATGTGAGTGTGTGTGTGAAGATCATGAAATTGGAAAGGACATCATTAGAGGGCAAGAAGGAAGGTACTAAAGGTACACAGAAAGTAGGGATAGGGAAAACAATCTTAGGAAAGCAAGAGAACAGGGCAGAGTGGGAAGGGAAGATGAGAAGAGAAATCAAACGAGAGAAAGTAATAATACACATACACAAAACTACCATGAAAACACAGAAGAAAAGTTCTCTAACTTAAAGAAAGAGATGCCTATAAATGTATAAGAAGCTTACAGAACACCAAGCAGGTTGGAGCAAAAAAGAAAATCTTCCTGCCACATAATTTTCAAAACACTAAACATACAGAACAAAGAAAGAGTATTAATAGTTACAAGGGATAAAAGCCAAGTGAAATATGAAGTTAGACGTATTAGAAATACACTAGACTTCTCAACAGAGACTTTTAAGCCAGCTGCTTCCTGAACTGGTTCATTTAGCTTCTGAATAAAATGATCCTGGTGTTGACTTACTTATTCGCTGCAGCAACTGAGGATTCTCCCCAACTATCTGCTGTAGCAAAGCTGGAAGCAGGGAAGGATCCTGCTGGATAATTTGTTGCATCTGTTGAAATTGAGGCTGATTCTGTAAAAATTCAAGGGGCTGGCCTCTGTAACTGGTTGTTGTTGTTGCTCTCCTGGTCGCTGAAGCTGCCCCGATTGCTGGAGACTGAGGAGTTCCAGAATTCTCTGCTTGACAAGGAGGATCAACCATAGCTTGACTTTCTCTGTCCCCAGAGTTTCCCGTTAGAAGATTTTTCCACAGCTCTATTAGGGTTGTTGAACCTGGCTCTCAGGGCTGCGATTACTTGTTCTAGTTCATATAGCCCACTGTCATGATCTCATTTACAATATTCTGGTTAAGATTGACCTGTCAAGAGGGCACTTGTGGCATCTTCAAATGATTTGACTGGAAAGAATCTCCTGCTGTGCTGTCAGCTGGTGCAGGACTAGTAACCCCCTTGGCCTCTGTGCTGGCTTCTCTGCAGACTTCTCAGGCAGAGATGCACTAGCAGGAGTGGGTTCAGAAGATGCTGGAGTGGAGGCTGGAGTAGCTGATGTAGGTGTGGAAGTGGGGGCCGAAGCAGGAAAGGGAATCGGAGCCTGAGCCACAGCTGCAACTGTGGAGTAGCTGACTGCAGGAGTGCTGGGAGGATTTGACTGCTGAATTGGTTGGGGTAGAAGGGAGGGAGGCTGATATATGGGAGGGATACATACGGTACATATCTGTTTCAACGTACCCACACACCTATGGTCACTTAATTTTTGACAAGGAAGCCAAAACCATACAATGGAAAAAGGACAGCATCTTCAACAAATGGTGCTGGTCCAACTGGATGTAGACACGTAAAAGAATGAAATTAGACCCATACTTCTCACCTTGCACAAAACTTAAGTCCAAGTGGATCAAAGACCTTAACATGCGCCCTGACACACTAAATCTATTAGAAGAGAAAGTGGGGAAAACCCTCGAACTCCTTGGCACAGGAGACAACTTCCTGAACAGAACACCAACAGCTCAGGATCTAAGATCAACAATCAATAAATGGGACCTTATGAAACTGAAAAGCTTATGTAAGGCAAAAGACACTGTCATTCTAAAAAAAAAAAACAGCTGCCTACAGATTGGGCAAAGATCTTCACCAGCTCACATCTGACAGAGGGCTAATATCCAAATTTTACAAAGAACTCAAGAAATTAAATGCCAAGAAACCAAATGATCCAATCAAAAAATGGGGAACAGAGCTAAACAGAGAAGTCATAAAGAAGGAATCTCTAATGGCTGAGAGACACTTGAAGAAATGCTCAGGTCTGTTTGTTTATCTTTTCCTGTAACACAGTTATAAGATAATACTTATCAACACATGTTTTCTGAACCTGACTGAAAAACATAAATCCTCTCTTAGACAACTTGCTAGCAATGCCATTGTGCAAGAATTTGTGAAGATTTGCAAGTATCTACAGTGTACACATAGAGACAACTATGAAGAAAATCTTATTACATAAAATGTTATAATGAAAAACCAAAAAGGTGTAAACTAATATTTGCATAGAGCTACACAATGTGACCATATTATTTTTTAATGAGAAAATAATCTCAAGTGAAAAATCATTTCCCTAAAGCAATATTTACTTTTATATCTGATTCACGTCAGTTCAACAAACATTTATTAAATACTCTAAGAGCTAGTTAGTGTGATCGACTGCAGGAATCCTAAGAAAAAAGTTTCCTCTTTCTTCATCTTGAATTCATGGACTGTTGGCAAGAAAAGCAACAAAAGTATATAATTTCAACTAAATGCAATGAATTAAATGAGAATTATCCACATCTTAAGCTTCAGTTATCCATTATTTATTAAAACTTGTTTCTTTGGACAATAATCAGCTAATTGTATTGATATCAACAGCATCTAATTGCCTTGGTCAAAAAATAAATTAATTGCAGACACATCCTATTGATTATAATAAAAAGAATTTCAAACTTGGCAGACAGGCAATTCATAATATGACTTCTATTTATGCATCTTCTCCTTCTCTCTTTGTGTACATAATATTATTATGCACTTCATGTGAATATCTTTAAACATTAAAATATCTTTAAGAATAAAATGCTTTTCTGCAATTTTAGTATATATGCTGCCATTACTTGAAGTAATAAATAAACATTAAAAATGCTTTTTTTTTCAAAATGTTTGTGGGTGCTTTACAGCATCTACATGTGATCATCCTTCTGAGGCTTTTACATAGCTTGTTTTGAGGATTGTGGCAGATGCACTAGACAAGGCATTCAGACTACTTCCTTAGTATTAAATTATTTAGGATATAAAAAATTATTTATTAGAGTTAATTGAGAAATTCAAAATACAGACCTATTCTTTTCCTTACATTATATGACATCCTAACTTCTTCACTAATCTGTGTACCTTCAGATGTATCTTCAGCTCTTGTTGCCAATTATAATCACTGTTTGGGTCTTCTTGATGGAAAAAAAAGAGTTTGGTAACTGGCTTGATATAATTACCAACAGGTCAAACATAAATAATTAAAGATACCAATGAATAATGATGTGTTATATGTAATATCCTTAATTTAATTATAACAGTAGAAAAGGGTAACCCAAGCCAAAGTCATAAATGCTGAAGTATTAAAGCAGACACATCAAACCACTGCAGTCATGCTACTGAGAGACCTTTTTTCTCATCATCAGCAATGTGTATTTTTCTTTAACCAATGAGTTTTACTGGAGATACTTAAATATTAGACTGTAGATAGTTTATGTCAACACAACACAAGCTGTGTAATTGTAGTGGAGGGAGACTCAAGAAAACGTCTGCGTAAGATCAGGATGGAGACAAGACTGTAGGGAATTTTCTTAATTAGTGACTTATATTGGAGGGTTCATCCCACTGTGAGTGGGACCACTCCTAGGCTAGTGGTCCTGTGTTCTATAAGAAAGAAGTCTGAAGAAGTCATTGAGAACAAGCTAATAAGCAGCACCCCGCCATGCACTGTGCATCAGATCATGGCTCCAGATCCGAGCCCTGCTTGAGTTCCTGCCCTGACTTCCTTTAGTGACTTACTCGATCAGTAAGCCAAATAAACCGTTTCCTCTCCACCTTGCTGCTAGTCAAGGTGTTTAACCGTAGCAATAGTAACCCTGACTAGGAGAGCTGGACAAAAGTTACTAACAAGAGGTGGAGTGAGTTGAAAACAGATGTATCACCAAAGCTCAGCCAATGTGGGTAACAACTCATGAAAACTGGCAACTGGGAGCATACTGTTGAACTTTCAGGCAACTCAACACATTCAAAAGTATCCTTTCCAGTTGCTCCAGTTGGGTTGAGACTCTTCCAAACAGTCCAACTAGTCTATGCTTTAAGCAGTCTGGCTGGTCTGAATGGTTTCTCAGCAGTCCTTTCTGCTTTATATGCTAGGAAATGGAGAAGTCTAATGAATGTTGCCAGTTCCAGGAACTTGCTGGAATTGTTTTTCTTTCTGATCCCAATGAACTCCCATGCTGGATGGAAGGTTTTACCTCATAGAACAAATTGTTGCTTTACCTCCTTATAAACATCCAGTTTCTTGGTGAGCATATCTCTATAGTATAAGGACTTTATCTTTGAGGAAACTGCTACACAGCATTCACTCTGATATCTGGATTTCTTCTGAGTAATAGTCATTCCCTATATGGGTCCCATATATCTTCCATGTTAACCAGATGATCAAAAATCGTTATTTCTGTCATCTTTATGTAAGCCCATCCATACTTCATTTTTATTCCTCATTTCCTAAACAATTTATTTCCAACATATAGAATTTCTCCTGATCTATACCAAACTGAGGTTCCACTAAGCATCCCAATGGATTGGGCAGTTTACAGACCTTATATTATTTGCTCATCCCCAAAATAAATTGCAAAGTAGGAAACAAAAAGTTTAAGCCTTCCAAGGACTTGGTTTCTTTCTCTTGGGCTGGGACAAATATTGTAGTTACATGATATCCTCCACCTATCGTCTGATATCTTCTTCAATTTCTTTCTGCAAAGACTTGCAGTTCTTGTCATACAGGTCTTTCAGATTTAAAAATAATTTTGCCAACATCTTGGCATCCAGATTGGCCCCTTCAGGAAATAAATATTCAGCTTCTAAGGCTTACAATTTGATCTCAAATAAAACAAAGTGTGAAATGGGTTGAGTGTATAGGGCAAATATGAAAATTAAAGGCATATCTAACTAATATAGATGAGAAAAATATTATAAGATATTATTAAGAACAGTCCCAAACTGTCCAGGTTGCTTATAAGCAGGACACTACAGGTATTGGTGTTTGAAAGATACCAATCACCTTACTATGAAAATCGCTAACTGAAAAACATGTATGGGTAGATCAATGGCCTATGACAAAAGAAAAATTACAGGTACTAGAACAGCTGTTACCAGAGCTGAACACATTGAAGAATCTATCAGCTGATGGAATCCCCTGTGTTATAAAAAGGAACTCAGGAAAAGGAGAATATTAACAGATTTAAGAATCATAAATAAGATGATTCAGACAATGGCTTATTTACAGCCTGGAATCTCAGTGCCTTCTTTATTACCTAAGTCATGGTCTTTAACAGTAATTTATTTAAAAGATTGCTTTTTCATAATATCTTTGCATGAGTATGATAGGGAACTTTGATTTCTCAGTACTACTTAAATAATAGTTGCCAAATAAAGAGGTATCATTGGAAAATCTTACCACAAAGAATGTTAAAGAGCCCTGCCTTGTGCCAATATTTTGTACAACAGTGCTCAGAAATAATTTGTAAACAGTTTCAACAATCTCACATTTATTATGTGGATGACCTCTTACTTGCTGATTCAGGTGCAGACGCCTTAGGGGGGAAAATGTTTTATGAAGTAAAGAGAATTTTGCCTTGCTGGGGATTACAAATTGCTTCTTAAAAAACAAAAAGATAAAAAATTGTGTTGGTATTTTGATAGGAATTGCGTTGAATCTACATATTGCTTTTGGTAGGATGGCCATTTTTATTATGTTGATCCTACCTATCCATGAGAATGGGAGATCTTTCCATCTTCTACAGGCCTCTTCCATTTCTTTCTTCAAGGGCTTGAAGTTCTTGTTGTACAGGTCCTTTACTTGCTTGGTTAGAGTTACCCCCAGGTATTTTACGTTGTTTGTGGCTATTGTGAAGGGGGTTGTTTCCCTTATTTCTTTCTCAGCCCTTTTGTTTGTTGTAAAAAAAAGGGCTTCTGATTTTTTTGAATTAATTTTGTGTCCAGCAACTTTGCTGAAGGTGTTTATCAGCTGTAAGAGTTCTCTGGTGGAATTTTTGGGGTCGCTTATGTATACTATCATATCATCTGCAAATAGGGATAATTTGACTTCTTTGTTTCCGATGTTTATCCCCTTGATCTCATTTACTTGTCTTATTGCTCTAGCAAGAACTTCAAGTACTATATAGAAGAGATATGGTGAAAGTGGGCATCCTTGTCTTGTCCCTGAGTTGAGAGGAAATGCTTCAAGTTTCTCACCATTTATTTTGATGTTGGCCACTGGCCTGCTGTATATTGCCTTTATTATTTCTAGGTACGGCCCTTGTATGCCCGTTCTCTCCAGAACTTTTAGCATGAAGGGGTGTTGAATTTTGTCAAATGCTTTTTCTGCATCTAGCGAGATTATCATGTGTTTTTTTCTTTCATCTTGTTTATATGGTGAATGACGTTGATAGATTTTCGTATGTTGAACCATCCCTGCATCCCTGGGATGAAGCCTACTTGATCATGGTGTATGATACTTTTGATGTGTTCTTGAATTCGGTTTGCTAGTATTTTATTAAGTATTTTTGCATCTATGTTCATGAGGGAGATTGGTCTGAAGTTCTCTTTCTTTGTTGGGTCTTTGTGTGGTTTAGGAATCAGGGTGATTGTGGCCTCGTAGAATGAGTTTAGCAATGTTCTTTCAGATTCTATTTTGTGAAAGAATTTGAAAAGTATTGGTGTTAGCTCCTTTTTGAAGGTATGGTAGAATTCTGTGCTAAAGCTATCTGGTCCTGGGCTTTTTTGGTTGGGAGAATATTAATGACTGTTTCTATTTCCTTAGGGGTTATAGGCTGTTTAATCTGTTTATCTGATCTTGATTTAGCTTCGGTAGGTGGAATCTATCAAGAAAATTGTCCATTTCACTTAAGTTTTCAAATTTGGTGGAGTATAGTCTCAATTTCATATGGAACCACAAAACCCCAGAATAGCTAAATCAATCCTGTACAATAAAAAAACATCTGGAGGTATTACCATCCCAGATTTCAAGCTGTACTACAGAGCAATAGTTGTAAAAACAGCATGGTATTGGTATAGAAACAGACCAGTAGATCAATGGAATCAAATTGAAGATCCAGAAATAGACCCACACACTTATGGCCACCTAATTTTTGACAAAGAAGCCAAAACGGCACAATGGAAGAAGGACAGCATCTTCAACAAATGGTGCTGGTCCAACTGGATGTCCATTTGTAAAAGAATGAAATTAGACCCATACTTATCACCTTGTACAAAACTTAAGTCCAAGTGGATCAAAGAGCTTAACAAAAGGCCGGTCACACTAAACCTACTAGAAGAAAAAGTGGGAAAAACCCTCGAACTAATTGGCACAGGTGACAACTTCCTGAACAGAACAACAACAGCTCAGGACTTGAGATCAACAATCAATAAATGGGACCTCATGAAACTGAAAAGCTTCTGTAAGGCAAAGGACACTGTCATTCGAACAAAACGGCAACCTACAGACTGGGGGAAAATATTCACCAACCCCACATCTGACAGAGGGCTAATATCCAAAATCTACAAAGAACTCAAGAAATTAAATGCCAAGAAACCAAATAATCCAATCAAAAAAATGGGGACAGAGCTAATTAGAGAATTCACAAAGGAGGAATCCCTAATGGCTGAGAGACATTTGAAGAAATGCTCAACATCCTTAATCATCAGAGAAATGCAACTCAAGATAACTCTGAGATTCCATCTCACACCTGTCAGATGGCTAGGATCAAAAACTCAAATGACAGCACATGCTGGCGAGGGTGTGGAGAAAGGGGTACCCTACTCCATTGCTGGTGGGAGTGTAGGCTTGTGCAAACACTATGGAGGTGAGTCTGGCGATATCTTAGAAAACTTGGAATAGCTCTGCCTCAGGACCCAGCCATACCACTTCTGGGTATACACCCAAATCCCTCTTCACGGAATCATAAGGAAGTTTCCTCATCTATGTTTATAGCAGCCTTATTTGTAATAGCTAGAAACTGGAAACAACCCAGATGTCCCTCAACCGAAGAACGGGTTAAAAAACTGTGTTACATCTACACAATGGAATATTATTCAACTATCAGGAACAATGAAATTATGCAATTTGCAGCCAAATGGATGGAACTAGAAAAGCTCATCCTGAGTGAACTAACCCAGACTCAGAAGGACACATATGGCATCTATTCACTTATAGTAGGATTTTAGCTATACAGTAGAAGGTATCAATACTACAACTAACACACCAAAGGGAACTTGGACATAGACTTCTTATTTTTAATTTTTATTTTTTATTTATTTTTTATATATTAGTTATACTTTTTCTATTTTTTAGTCTTTTTTATCTATTGTATGCTTATTGATTTGTTTGTTTAGTAGTTCTCTCTCCCAGGCAACGAGACACTTTTCACTGATGGTACTGCTTCATAGATCCCCAATGAATGAAGATTCTCTTGGCCCTCAAACGACCTCTCAACTGAGATGAGGGACTGTTATATATGGACACCCCACCCCAGAGAAATGGGATGAAAGGGTTAGGAGGTAAAGAAAAAAAAATGAAATGTGATGTTTCGGCCTTTTACTACTAACTGTCATGAACTGTTTAGGATAATTAAGAAATGCAAACTAATGGTTATGCAAGCCAGTCATTCTGTTAGGTACTATGACAGCCTATTATAGTTACTTGCTAAGCTAATCAGAAATAAACCTGCTAAGAGACAAGCAACATCTGCTTACCCTAACATAAGAGATAGATAGGGCCTCTTCAAAAACCTCAAGAGATCTGCAGAATATGGCATTCAAAGATGTTTTCGTAACTTTAGATTTTTTTATATCAAGACATATCAACTCCTGACAGCACCCCCTATTCTCCTCCAAGTAGAAGATGAGCATCGAAGAATCTCCAGTGGGAAATGATTGAATTAGTCGCAAGCCTATCTCTTGGTAGGAAAAGCCCCTTGCTCCAACTGTAGACAGAATGCTGTCCAAAAAGGACAAAACCTGGAAGCAGGTAAGTCGAAAGCCTAGCTCTGCCAAGACAGGGTAGGTAAGTCCTTCATAACCCCTTCTCTACAATCAATGTCTGTCAGAGAAATGGGGCCAAACGACTGAAGAGCGATGATGTAATGTATGTTAGAGAAAATGGGAACTGTCCAGGCAGCCACAGGTATGTCATTTCTTAGTTCAGGAAGCTGCAGACCCTGTACTTCCTATAAAATCAGATATATTTATCCCTCTCAGGTTTCTGAGGTGATTGAAGAACAGATAGATAAAGTCTCATAATTAAATTTTGAGTTGTTTAGGAGTCAAGAGAGTGTTATACATCTAAGAAGATACTTTTAAAATTGTGCTGCAGTTAGTATGAATGTTGAGTCAGATATAGAACTTTAAACTCATGGAGATGTTTAGATAGTAGAATGTTAAAGTCAGGTACCAAATACATATGGACTGGTCATTGGGAATGTACGTTAAGCCGTATAACCCTCATAACTGTGGCCTAATTACCTCGGTTGTACTGTGTTGTATTTATTATTATAAGAGAAAGAGCCATTTGTTGGACTGAAAGGAGAAACTGTAGGGGGAAATAAGATATACCTTAAACTTAAAAGAAAAAAAAAAGGGAAGAGGATGGGGGGTTGAGGGTGGGAGGGTGGGACTGGAAGGGGAATAGGGAGGGGACTGCGATTGAGATGTAACTTGAAGAAATAAAAAATAAAGGAAAAAAACAAAAAGATAAGAAAGAGGGACACTGATATTTGAAGATATTTAAGGAAGCATGAAGCAGGAGAAAGGGATTTTCCTTCTGGGACATTGGCTGAGTAGGAAGGTCAGATGGATGATTTCTCTGCCTCTTTGAGTTAGCAGGCTTTCACCCCAGCATCTGGTTCCTGAGTTTTTATTGGTAATATTGAATGTTTCAGACTTTGTTTAAAAATAAAACTAATTGAATACTTACTGATAATAAGTAATTATTAAACACTATTCACATGTTATTTCTGGACATTACCATATACTTAATTATCTTATAGAAATCCAATTTTAAGAGAACTGCAGTAAAGTAAAACATATAGCACACATATATAAGTCTCCTGCAAATAGGGTTTCATTTGCTATTCACATACATGTGAAATATCCTTTATCCAGAAATAAATGTAAAACAATAAACAAAATATTCTGTGGCTTAAAGGGCATAAATAGCCATCTAATTCAAGAACATTCTAGAAAATTTAAAGTCACTTATATCAAACAGAAATCTCAGGGGACAATATTTTGGCTGATTTGAAAATAGTAATTTGTTTTTAAACTCCTGGCATTTATTTCATTCAAAATACGTGTTTCTAAAATACATAGGAGAAAGAGAAAAAAGAGATAAGGGAAGAGGTAGGATTTCTTAGGAAAGAAAGTAGGATTTTAAGTAACTATAAACTTTTTTTGAATGATTAGGTAGAAGATGCCTCAATCTTCAGAGAATTTGAAGATTAGAGGGACCATCCATGGAAATGATGCTGGTGTTGTTTCTGTTATTATAAAGCCTTTTCACACTGAAGTAGAAAAGAAATTATCAAATTCATTTAAGATACATAATTTAAAATGTCTTATTTTAATAACTATAAAGAAACCAACTCTATTATGAATGGAAGAAATCTAGAAATATCTTAAAGCCATTTCAAACATTTATTGTCTACCATTGAACACCTTACAAGATGTGATCAATAGTAGACACTGTTTTCATTTTTAAATGAAAACAAAAGCAACTGGAGTTGTAATTAAAATGAAGAATTTTTAAATTATGTTGACAAGAATAGTGACTGTAACAAAAATAATGATGTATGTAATGAAAGAGGCCATAGAGAATCACATCAGAATGGTGACAGGTTTTCATATTACTGTATAATGAAACAATGCTGTTCAGAAAAGTAAGATATTTTCAAGATTACAAATTGAGAATCTTTTTAAAAATTTATTTTATTTATTCTTCTTTCATATATCACATCCTAACCACAGTTTCTCCTCCATGCTCTTCTCTCATACCTTCCCCCTACTTCCTCTCTTCTTTCTCATCCATTCCTTTTATGCTTCAATTTTAAAAAGGGCAAGCTTCCTACGGATATCAACCAAACATGGCATATCAAGCTGCTAAGACTAGGCACCTCCCATCATATTAAGAATGAGGAAAAGTGTCCCAAAGTCAGGCAAAAGAGTCAGAGACTGCCTCCTAACCCACTGTTAGGAGTCTCAGAAGAAGACCAAACTATACAACTGTAACATATGAGGGCCTAGACCATACCCATGTACTGTCCTTGGATGCCAGTTCAGTCGCAGTGAGGCAATATGAGCCTAGGCTAGTTGATTCTATAGATTTCTTGTGGTTCTTTGACCCCTCTGGTTCTTATAATCCTTCCTTCCCATTTCCACAATATTTACAAAGTCCACCTAATATTTAGATATAGGTCTCTGCATCTGTTTCCGTCAGTGACTGAAGGAAGCTTCTCTGATCAAAATTGGGCTAGGCAACAATCTATGAGTATAGCAAAATAGAAATAGAAATAATTTCATTGAATTTTTATTTGCTAGTCATATTTGATTCTATCCCAGGTATTTGGGTTATCCAGCCACTGGGTCCTGGCCTTGCTAGTGGTGGGCTTCCTCACTTGGCATGAGTCACAAGCTGGACCAGTCATTTGTTGGCCACTCCCACAAATTTCACACCACCTTTACTCCAGCTCATCTTGTAAGAAGGACAAATTGTATGGTGAAGGCTTTGTGGCTGTGTTGTTTGTCCCAGTCCCTGTACTAGAAGTCTTTCATGGTTTCAGGATATGGTCATTTCAGGCTCTCTTCTTCCATTGATAGGAATCTAACTGTCAAGGACAGCACAAGGGGGACACAAGAAGCTACCTGGGAAAGAGAAATAGAATAGATATTGCAGATGGATGGAGGTGGGGAAAGGAAGAAGAGTGATCATTTGGAAGGGGTGAAGGGAGAAAGCATCAGAGAGACAACTGAAATTGGGGAAAAGCTAGAAGTCCAGTGCAATGGAAATTCCCCAGAATCTATGAGGGGGACCCTAGCAAAAATTCCTAACAAACTGAGATTTTTAATGTGAACAACAGTGCATTTATTAATACTCAATAGATATATGATTAAAGGCTATGGAAATGTGAAGGCTATGTTAAATGTGAGGTATAGTGTTTTCAGTTGGAAGTTAGGCTGGTGTACTATATGGTAATCCTTGTATCAAGCAACATAGAATGTGAATATTAAATATAAATGTTGGGCTAAGACCTTATATGTATGCTGTGACACGTTTGTCTACATATACACAATCATGAGTATTGATGCTATGTGAAAATAAACTCTAAGTACACTAAGATAGAAAAGGCTAGATATTTGCAAGCTATTATCAGTATAATAGGCAAGCAATAGTGACAAACAGTTGAAGTCAGTCATTTCATTTGAATATTTTTAAAGTCATGTAGAAAATATCATAAGAGTAGAATTCTAATGCACTGCCCTTGAGAACTAATAACATAACCATTGGTGCCATTTAATGAAGGGAATTGGGAGTTGGGTTGAACACACACAACTTATGAGGAGGTGTTCATTTGTAATATGACCTCCACTGATGCAAGGGCTATTCCTAAGGATACAAATATGATGAGAATGTCATTTTATCAGTAGTAGAACATCAGTGAAGAAGAGCAAACCATGCAAAGTGAACGAGTGGATAGGGGAAGGAATAATCTTCTCATATACTTTGATAAGCAAACTATATCGATAAGAGAAATAACTAAAAATAAACTGAAATTTGTAGATATTCACATAAAATGTTAAATATGTCTCTAGGCCTGAGAAGAACATGTGACTGAAGTATAAGTTATGAAGGTGTTGTTGGGAGATTGAAAACAATGGAGATGAAACAGAATGTTGGATTTGGTGAAATATTTGTACTCATAATCTTAATGAAGATTAGTATGCCTGAGGTTTCAGACTCAAAACCCAAATTATGATAGTTTTAAGAGAAGTGAGGAATAAGTTGAATTGCTGAAAGTTAAAAGTCTCTTGGATGATAAAAATTGGATTTATGCCTTAGTATTGCTGAGCAGCATTGGGTGATGGAAGAGTAAATTTGGTAATTGAAAATAAGAGATATTCAATTATAAGAGGGGACCCAGAATGGGAAAGAGAATAATATATAACAAGTATAAGCTCATAGTGAAAGAAAATTACACTTATATTAGTTTATTTGTTTGTTTGTTAATTGTAGTTACATATTGTTTTGTGCACTGTATAAAGTTTACCCTTGGTTATTCAAATGCTGTTTTTTTTCTATCCTATTATATGTCTGGACTATTCAGTATGGACATGGCTTTGTTATGTGTATTTTAGAATTTCCTATCTCAAGTTTGAATAAACATGTTCACCATTTCTTCTCTGCTTTGCCAATAAAATATACTAGCCAGTGACTGAGCATTATATGGTACAGGGCAGGACTTCCGTGGCAAGTAAAGGGAGGATAAGGTGCAGAAGAAGAGTTGGGCCACCAGGAATGGAGGTCCAGGAAAGATGAAAAAAGGAATCAATTCCAGATAAAATCATATATGTAACCATTGGAGATCATGGCTGGGAGGAAAATAGATTAGTCATGGGACATTAGATTAAATTACATGCTCAACTCTGCACTCAGCCTTTGAAATAAATCATAGTCTCTGTGCATGGTTATTTGGGAAACTGGCTGGTTGAAGAGTAACTGACTCCATACTAATTTTCATAATAATAATCATCGAACAATTGGATGGTAGGTGTATGTGTGTGGGAGCATTCATGTCATAATGCACCTATGGACGCAAGAGAACAACATTCAGGAATCTGTTTTTTTTTTTTTTCCATCTAACATGTGTGTTCAGGTGAACAAAATCAGAGCACCAGAAATAGAGGCATACATCTTTACCTTCCCACCCATTTTGTGAGACCAACTCTTCATGTTTTTCATATTTTAATTTATGAAGCTGACTTAATTCATTAACAGCATAGGTACTTAACAAAGTATAATATATGTGAGTCTAACATGGGCACAGGTGCATAACAGTAAATGAAGAGATAGCAAGGGTGGCTTGCCCATTTCATGTATTGTGAAGGAGACATCGTAAGAGGAATTATAACTGAATAATCAGGGTTTTTTAAGGGTTGTTCTTTATTATTTGATAAATCAAACATCTTCTTCTATAGGGGAAGTCTTGAGAGAGCTACATGCAATTATTGACTGATGAGAGAAGGAGAATCAGTCTTCAGTAAGGATGAGCAATGTGATAGATAATCATACTCTGATCAACACTAAACACATACTCATGTGAGCAACATTCAATGGACTCAGCAGAAAGACACATAGAAAATGATAGAGGGGGGTAATAACAATTGAAGAAATCAATAATTTGAGAGGGAGTAGAGGGCATGTTAGGAGTTAAAAGAGGATGAAGGGGTAGAAATTATGTAAATAAAATACTACAGAAATCTAAAATAAATTAAATTTTAAAAAATGAAATGTCTTAGACAGATGTGGTGGTACAAATCTGGAATCCTCTCACTTGGAAGTTGATGGCATGAGGATATGGAGTTCAAATTCAACATCAGCTACAGCAAAATATCAAAACTAGACTGATTTTGATGAGAACTTGTCTTAAAAGATATTTTCAGGAAAAAAAAAAGTGGTGTTTATCAGTTGTTTGATAAGCACAAAGCTGATTCCTCCTCTGAAATTTAAAACAGTCCTTCTATGATCAAATTCAGACTCTGGATTTTGGGAGGTGGAAATAGATGATTTATGATAACACAGTCATATTACCCCATTTGAAGTCATTGAAAAATCCACTCATGAACTATATGTTTGTTTCCTATTCAGTAATCCTAATCTTATTAGTAATATGTTCTAATTCAGATTAGTGTATTTAACACAAGCCAATAGGAGTAAAATTATTTTTAAACAAATACACATGCACCCGATCAGTTTTTTGATGGATCTTGCCTGAAACTTCATTGATCCCTGTTGGACCCTGCTGCTAAGGTCTTAGTCTGGCATTACTAGAAAGCCACTGAGTTTGGTGCTAAATGAGCGACTCACTTTTCTCAGCAAGGTTCTCTCTTCTGTCTTATCTTGGGAAACCCAAAACATACACCCTCTATCTGAGAATTGTCACATAGCACTCAGGGAGATTATAGGTTTAACCCTTTTTCCCTTTAAGAAACCCACCCAGTGTGCATCTGGGTTTCCCAGGAATACTCTGCCCATGCTAATGAGAAATTGTGGTGCCTTGGCTTTCAGTCAATGAACTTTTGTCCATGCCTCTAACTGTATCTGGAGTTCTTCCCCCACCTTTGTTGCCCACAGGGAAAAACTAGTTACTGTGTTCCGTTTCTTATGATAGGGTCGTACTATTACATGTAAATAAAGTATCCTTGGCACTTCTAGCCCCAGTGAATCAAGCACATTCACCTCCAAAACACCTCCCCACTGCCCAAGGTTTATAAGTTTATAATGTCCCTTTTCATGAAGTAAACCAATCTCTCTCTGTGTGTCTCTCTGTCTCTGTCTCTGTCTCTGTCTGTCTCTCTGTCTCTCTGTCTCTCTGTCTCTCTCTCTCTCTCTCTCTCTGTCTCTCTCTCTCTCTCTCTCTCTCTCTCTCTCTCTGTCTCTGTCTGTCTCTCTCTCCCTTTCTCCATCATGACAATCTGAGACTCTGCTGTTTTGGGGGGAATGGGTCCTCCATGAAGAACGTGTGGCTGTACACACCTGCCTAGCTAGGTTTGCTTGGCCTTCCAGCCATCGCCTAGCCAGGACTCCAACTGCAAGCAGCTGGGGTTCCTCTCTGAGCAACCAGAATGTTGCCGCCACTGCTGCCTAGCCAGGCTTACATTTCAGTCATGGCACCTGGTCACCCTGATTGCTGCCTCTGAGGTATCTATTTCTCCAGCACCAACCACTGCATTGCCCACCTGTGGCTGCTATTTCCTGGCTGTCCCCAAAAGAGCCCACAGATCTGCCTGAGCCAAATTGGAGCCCCAAAGCCACTTGACTCAGTCCAGGAGCTCCAGGCTCTTTGAAACTGTCCAGCCTGGCACTGGTAGCTTAGCAAAAGAGTTGTAACATTTGACATTTAAGATCATCATTTCTCCTGTCTCTCCAGGAAGTCTTGTCACACAGATCCTGTCCCGTGTATCATCTTTTTCTTCCCTGAAAATGCAGTCCTGATATTCTGGCAGAGGAGCATACACTTCCGGTTTGGTGTTTGTCAAGACCTGAGCCCCATCGGAAGCTGCAGAATGACAGACACTCTTCAGATAGACTTCAAAAGGAAGTCAATTATTATTATTTATATTCAAAAATAAAGTTTGAATTTCAAATAAAGAAACAAATTAAGTTTCAGAGGCTGGCAGTTTGCAAATTCACAAAATGAAATAGTAGGTCTGTTGTTTTTAGTCTGAGAGGCCACTAGGTCAGTCATGTTGCAACAGTAGTAGACACTAGGTAATTTGTGGTAATGAGTTAAAATATGGCAAGTATATGGTGAAATTTTATACTAATGAATTTTCAAATGGAGATGCTTTGATAAGTCTACCTTTGAAAACGTTTTTCCTCTGTAGACTTTTCATTTTTCTTTCACCTTGTTTCTTTTAGCAACATAAATATTCTGTAAATGAAGATTGTAATGAAAAAGTTGTATTACACAATCATCATTGTGTAGACTTCCTTCTTTTCCTACAGCACAATATCTAATATACTATTGCAGAACATTATCATTATGAATCAAATATTTTGAAATTTTATGGCTGAAATCAACATTGTAAAGTTAAAATTAAGTAGAACAGATTGAACTTAAGTCAGAGAGTCAAGGAAAAACTGTTGTGTTTGCTTTGAGAATCTACACATTGTCAAAAAATATACTGAAGGGAATTCAAATCTAACTTCATTTGAGGAAAGCCGAAGGCATTGTGTTTGGGTTTCTTGTAACTTTATAGATGCTATTGGAAGCTCAGTAAGGTATGCCTCCCAGCAATAATGAACCTCAGAATAAAAGCCACAAGAAAGTTCATAGGAGGATGAGTCTCTTTCAAGCAAAAATAAACAGGTGCGCTGATTCCACTGATCTGATGATCCACAGTAATATTTTTAAATAAAGTACAATAAAGTTCTTTCCTCACTAGTGTGCCTTATAAAAATAATTACTTAACAATCTAAAAAGGAAATTAAGAATTAGCAAACAGGGCTGGTGGTAGTAAAAATGATTCAGACTTCATATAGTCTTTTAATATAGTTGTTTTAACAGTGTAGGTTTCCAGTGAGTAGATTGTACATAGTTTGGTTTGGGAGAGGGCTGCTGCAGTGGTTGGTTTACTCCAATATTTTACAGTGGAATTTTATTTGATAATTCTTCATTATGTGCCCATGAGCTGAATTTTATTAAGTAACAGCTAAATCAAATATTTGGATAGATAAGCAGAAAAAACATGGGAAACATCATTGCTAAAGTGATTCATGTAAGTTCAAGTAACTTTAAAGATAGACTACACACCTAGAGTAAAACCAATAAGTTGGGTTAACTTAGGAATTGCATAGAAAATGGAGATTACTTTGTAGGTATAACTATGGAATGATGAAAATTTGAAACTCTGAGCTCTAAAATTATGTTTGTAATGGTTTATTTCAACTTGTATTCTAAATGTCAAATTTTACAATTGAAAATGTTCAAAGTAAGCATTTGTTTAGAAGATGATGAACATGGGCATAACCTTACTTCTCAGATCTATGTATAAAAGTGCACACAAAATTTAAACAAAGCATAAGTGCTTCTGTAAAGACCAGAGAAAAGCACAAGTTGGTTTTAATATTTAATAGTAAATTAAATATGCAATTACAAAAATACATTTTATTTGTGAAGTATGTATAACATCCCTTGTGAGAAATGGAGTTGTGGCTTGAAGAATTTTATCTTCTACTAGTCTTTATTTTCTTGTTAACATTCTTGGTTTACTACACTTTTTATTTTAGTGTGTGTATGCATGTTTGCATGTGTGTGTATGTTTGTGTGTGTGTGTGTGCATGCATACACACATGTGAATGGGCTGTGTGAACTACAGTATACTTATCGAGTTCAGAGGAAATTTTGCAGTATTTGTTCTCCCCTTCTGTCATATATTTCATTTAACCAAAATAACTGGAATATAATCTAAATTTAGAGTTTTGTTCTCAATTCCAAATCTTCATATATTTTTATTAGATGCTATATTGTTACCATGAACAATTAAGTGTAGAAGTAAATTGTTAAATTATTTACCTATACTATAGTTAATTGGTCAGCAGTGTTGATTTGAATCTCTAATGACCAGGAAACACTTGAAAAAATGTTCAACATCTTTAATTATCAGAGAAATGCAACTCAAGACAACGCTAGATTCCATTTCACACCTGTAAGAATGCCTTAGATAAAAAACTCAAATAACAGCACATTCCTCCATTGCTGATGGGAGTGCAAGTTTGTAGAACCACTATAGAAATCAGTCTGGAAATACCTTAGAAAACTTGGAGTAGCTCTACCCAAGACCCACCCATACCACTTCTGAGTATACATCCAAACTATTCCTCACCAATCCACAAGGACATTTCCTCGTCTATGTTCATAGCAGCTTTATTTGTAACAGCTAGAAACTGGAAACAACTTGGATGTCCCTCAACTGAAGACTTGATTAAAAAAACAAAAACAAAAAACAAAACTGTGGTACATTTACACAATGGAATACTACTCAGCTATCAGAAACAAGGAAATCATGCATTTTGCTGCCAAATGAATGGAACTAAAAAAGCTCATCCTGAGTGAGCTAACCCAGACCCAGAAAAATGCACATGGCATCTATTCACTTATAACTGGATCTTAGCCATATAGTACAGGATAACTATCCTACAACCAACAGACTGAAAGGAACAGGAACAAAGACTTTGTTACTTGTTAGTGGGATACTTTGCCCTAGTGGAGTCCCCAGTGCAAGAGGAAGCTCTTTGCCCTCATACGACTGCTGAACTAAAAGGGGCTGACATGTGAGGCACCCCACACCTGGAGGAGTAGGATAGGTAGGAGAAGGAGGAGAGGGTGGGTGTGGGACTGGGAGCAGTGGAGGGATGGGACTTTGATGGAGATGTAAATTGAAGTAATAAATAAACATTAAAAAATAAATAAATGATGAATATTATCTTATTCTATTCCCCAAATATGACCCCATATATAGATATAGAAACGCCCCCTGGGCTGTTATTCTCCATGCTATGGCCTCGTTCCAGGCCATGTGAAATGAGGTTCTTTTCTCACACCCATGGCCTCTGTCCTCCTTCTTGCTCCTGGCTTCTTCTCTTCTTCATGCTCTCTGTCTGCCCCAGAAGCCTGTGAACCTTTGCCCTGCCTGCCTTTCTGTCTGCCCAAACATAGGCCTTGGCATTTTATTAAAGCCAATCAGAGACATTGATTCAAAAGCAAGGTAACACAGCATTACTTGGTGTACAGCAAGCAGATCCTCATCACCTCATCAATAAAGTGTAAACATATTTTCCAAAATTTCTAAATACTGGTAATGGTCATAGTAAAACTGAGACAATTGAGACAGGATACTATAGCAAGTAAACTACAGGAAAAGCAATGTCTTGGAACCCTGTCAGAGTATACTGGTGTATTCTTCTGAAACTCTCAACTTCTATTATCTGTTGTTCTTTACTAAGTAAAGATGCTGTATGCACTAGGAAGTTCCTTGAGACAGTGTCACATGGAAATGGAAGCAAAATTAATCACAAAGAAATCTATTTTGAAACAATTGCTATCCTACAAGCAAAACAGATAGATTAGTCTTCAGCAGATATTCTTGGTCATTTCACTCTTATTTTGACATTTCCCATCTATAAGCATTTATAATTTCTCCACTTTCTTCTGTAGGCATCTATCAGATTGGACTTTTTTTTGAAGTTTGCAGAGCTAGTAATTCTTGCAGATTTTTCTTGTGTTAGCCACTATTTTGCAATGTCAAAGTAATATTAATAAAACAACTAGGCAGATCACCCCAAAATCATATTCAAAGTCAAATATGCTTGTATAAAGCAATATTATGTAACATACATTGTTATGTAAATTGATATGTAATAAAAATTCTATATCATACTCACAAATTTAAAGAGATATAAAATATGAAAAAAGGAAGACTGAAAGGTGAAATGGCTGAAGTTTCCTTGCATCTTGACAAAATTTAGGTACAGTCTCAAGAAAACATTTTTTCCCTTCAGCATCAACCCATTTACGAACCAATTTATTTCTGAAATAGGCCCCAGGGGCAATGTGGTGGGTGGCTGTAATAGGGAATATCTCTCTGGCCACTCAAGGAAATTGCTATGGACTTTTAATCTTATTTTGATTAAGTTCTGTGTAGATTGTGTCTGCCAGGCTGGCAATAAGATTACTGTTTCTGAGATCTTTGGCTGCTATTGGGCTGAGATTCAATTTTTTCCTACTTTTCAAGGTTAAATTGAAACAATATTATCCATTCCTTCTAATTAGTATATGTTTAGGTTTTGAATTATTCCAGAAACTACAATGTTAATAAAGATACAATATTTTACAAGTCACAAGTGTATAGAAGCCAAAGTTTTCTGAAATCAGTTTTATAGATGCATAGAAAGACAGGAAAAGCATTTAGGGGTATTCACCATATTTTTGTCTGTTTGACACTTCCAAATAACAAGCAAAATGTGGCTTAAAATCAATAATCAAAGGGAAATGGCTTATTGTGGAAAAACATGAACAGTGGAAAGCTTCATTTATTTTGTATCATGCTTTTATTGTTGTTGGTGGATTTTGTTCTTCTTTTTCTGTGAAAATCCAATAACAGAACAGATCACTTTCTGTTTTGGAGCTACCAGAAGATAACAAAAAGATATCAAGGCTTTTTTCTTATCTTGGATTCACCACAGATGATTGGAAATTTAACAATCTACGACCTACTTCTCTCTTCCAAGTGAAACTCTGCTTTAAGTACATACATTTTTATCTCCTATGCAGTGTTGATGTAATCAGCAAGGCTCACTGAAGTCAAATGTGTACCCAGTGTGGAAAAGCAACCACAGCATGGCATTGCCATTATTGGGTCAGCATTCAAGAGGGAAGCCATGCTCCTTAGCATTCATAGCATTTCTTTTACACTCATGATTATCTAATAGCTAATGAGGTGACCTAAGCTGAGTTACTTATACTCTGTTACTAACATATAATGCTTATTTTCCTCTCTGACATAATGACAATATTGATAATATATAAACATATTATTTTCTTCTTTCAGGATATCAGTTACAAAGTATATGGTACAAAATATTCTCATCATTTAAAATCTGTCTGGAAGCATATCTCCCTTGTGGTATTATATTTTATTTATCGTTAAGACAAAGTTAAAAAGACTCAGGACTTCAAACTGCTCATTTTGATCCTTGATTACAACATGGGAAGTTGAAACAGGAAGTTGACCTGACTTCCAGGTCAGCCAGATCTATACCATGGCATTTCGTGTACAACAAAACCAACAGCAACTGGCCAAGGTGAGCTTCTTGCATCATCTTTGTAAGCACTTTACTTTTGAGTTCGGGGGGTTCCACCTGACCTCTCAGTTTACAACCTTCTTGCCGTTTAAGCAACGTAATGTGGTACACACGTGAAAGGAGGTCAGGGATCTTGACTAGTAGAGCCATCCGTCGCTGCATGGAACATATCACCAGGTTATCCATGTTGCAGTAGCAGCGTGCTCTGTATCTATTCCACGGTCATGTGAGAGCAGCAAGCATGGAAGTGGCAGTGCACACTGCTCTGAGTGTCTGGTTCATAAGCCACTACCGTTCACTGTGTCATGGTGTAGGGGGGGAGGGACTACTTCATACACTCCTCCTAATGTAGTAACTGATTGTTGCCCTGACTACAAAAATCTCACCTAGTCCTCCCTTGCCCACAGTGTGATGAAGGCTGAAAACAGTGGGTAATTGTAAAGAGCTGCGACGTGCCGCGCCCTAAAGATGGCGCCAGTTTCCGCCTTCCACTAGCCCGATGGTGAGCGCTCTCTGTGGTAAACAAGTCCATATTTGGCTAAGACCGCTGATCTGGCTTGCTTCCGCATACGTGGGCCTCTAAGATAGCACCACGTGGCTTTACTTGATTGGCTGTTCATATAGTATTTAGCCTGTGGGTTGGGTCTGCCCGGGCATTCGGAAGACTGTTTTCAAGGGACCTGAATAAACTGCTTGAGAAGAGCTTTTGCGAGTTGCATCGTCCTTGCTGGTTGAGGGGGACGCGACAAGTGGTGGCCCGTACAGGGAACCAGAAAAGACTCAGAACTCCTGCAGTCAGGGGCAGTGCACTGGTAAGTTCCCGGGGTAAATTGGGACAATAAAGTTTCGCAGAAATAGCGAACAAAAGGTAAAGTTTCGCGGAATTTCGTGAACAAAATGTAAAGTTTCGCGGAAGTTGCGAACAAAAGGTAAAGTTTCACGGGAAACAGCGAACTGAAAGTAAATTTTTAATCATGGATTGTCTCAGTCACATCCAATTTTTCTGGCTCTTCAGGAGCTACTTTTAGCTAGGAATTTGAAACTTAAGAAGTCAACCCTAGAGAGATTTTTGAATGAATGTGACTCCGTGGCTCCGTGGTTTGCGGTGTCCAGGAATCTTATGGTATCCTGCTGGGACAAATTAGGCAGGGACTTGGATTTTGCTTGGGAGCAAGTTACTCTGAAGCATGGAGTAAGACTGGTTTGGAAGATGGTGAGGAGTTGTTTAGAAGATCAGAGATGCTGTAACGCAATCAAGGAGGGAGAATCAGCCTTGGAACTGCTGCAAGGGGAAAGATCTGAGCAGGCAGACAGTGAAAAGGGAAGCAACAAAGGCGAAAGATTTGAGCAGGCAGACAGTGAAAAGGGAAGCACAAAGAAGGTCCCTCTCTATCCCAATCTTAGAGATTTTAGAGATTTTGAGGATTCAGAGGGCACGGATTCTGAAGGGGAGCTACACGCTCTAATAGAACAGTTAGAGAGGACTGCTATTAGAGAAAGGGAAAAGAAAAAGGTAAAAGAGAAAGACACGTTGGCGGCAGTCAGTGTAAGTAAAGCTCTTGCCGCTGTGCCTTCAGACACGTTGGCGGCGGTTGGTGTAAGTAAAGCCGTTGCCGCGGCGCCTTCAACTCCCCCTCCATACCCAGAAGCCGTTCAGATAGATCAGCCTGTTCAGTCCCTGAAAGTAGGGAGCTCTTTCTGCCCGGGGATGTGGACACAAGTAAGAACGGAATTACAGTTTGCCTATCCGGTATACCAAGACCCACAAGGGAACAGGTACGAGGAACCGCTTGATTTTAAAGTAGTTAAATCCCTTGCAGAGTCAGTTCGTACCTATGGCATTACCGCTTCTTTTACATTGGCTCAAGTAGAAGCATTAAGCAGACATTGTATGACGCCAAGTGATTGGAGTGGCCTGGTCCGCGCCTGCTTAAGTCCAGGGCAATACTTAGACTGGAAAGCTTTCTTGATTGAGTATGCCACTGAGCAAGCAGCCATTAATCAGAGAGATGGGAATCCAGCCTGGAATAGAGATATGCTGCTTGGGCAGGGGAGATTTGCCAACCAGCAGACAGGATATCCCAGTCAGGTTTATGAACAAATAAACCAGACAGCTATCAAGGATTGGAAATCCCTTCCTAACAAAGGGAGGTGAGTGGGAACTTAACTAAGATTCTACAGGGCCCCATGGAGCCCTTTTCAGACTTTGTGGCACGATTGGTGGAAGCGGCAGGAAAGATTTTTGGTGACCCGGATGCTGCTATGCCACTAATAAAACAGTTGGTCTATGAGCAATGTACCAAAGAGTGTAGAGCCGTTATCACCCCTTACAAGAGTAAAGGGCTAGAAGCCTGGATGAAAGTATGTAGAGAACTTGGAGGGCCGTTAACTAATGCTGGTCTTGCTGCCGCAGTAGTACAGTTGACCAGAAACGGTGGAGGAAGTTCAGGAGTTTGTTTTAAGTGTGGCAAGATGGGACACTTTAAAAGACAATGCCCCGGGGGAAGGAGTACAGGAAGTACAGGAAGTGCACAACGCCCCAGACAGCCAGGGTTTTGCCCAAAATGTAAAAAAGGGAACCATTGGGCTAATGAATGCCGTTCAGTGACAGACATCCATGGCCAGCCTTTGACTCAAGGTTATGGTGGTGCTTGTCCAAAAAACGGACAGCGGGGCCCACGACCCCAGGGCCCACAAATATATGTGGCAGTAGAGAATCAGGACAAAGAACAGAATCAAGAGAGATGGCCAACCCTCTGCCATCCGAGAGACTGCGGAGAGCCACTACAGGCTCAGCAGGATTGGACCTCTGCTCCACCACCAGACTCGTATTAACGCCCCAAATGGGGGTCCAGTTAATTGAAACAGATTTTAAAGGACCCCTTGAACCTGGTACAGTTGGTTTGCTGTTAGGGAGGTCATCATCAGCCTTGAGAGGACTTATTGTCCATCCTGGGGTTATAGATCCAGATTACACAAAAGTGGTTAAGATCATGGTAGCCTCCCCCCGTGGTATAACAGCTATCTCTCCTGGAGATAGAATTGCTCAGTTGATCATGTTGCCGAGCTTACCTGATCGCTATGTGGCAAGGGATCGAGAGAGAGGAAAAGATGGTTTTGGGTCCACGGGCACGGATCTGACTTTTCTCTCCTTGGATTTGGACCAACGCCCCGTCTTGGAGTTAAAAGTTGATGGTAAAAAGATCTTGGGCCTTTTGGATACTGGGGCAGATAGGAGAATCATAGCAAAGAAAGACTGGCCTTCAGGTTGGCCCATACAAGCCTCTTCTCAAACACTTCAAGGCCTGGGTTATGCTAAGACTCCAGATATGAGTGCAAGATCATTAAAGAGGCAGGACCAAGAAGGCCACTCAGGAGAAATGCAGCCATATGTACTTGAGCTCCATATCTCCCTTTGGGGAAGAGACCTTTTAAAGGATATGGGATTTAAATTGAGTAATGACTATTCTGATTCAGCCCTACGTATGATGCAAGATATGGGATATGCTCCAGGCTTTGGAATAGGAAAATATTTGCAGGGGCGGAAGAGTCCCATATCTATGCAGCAAAGACAAAAGAGACAGGGCCTGGGTTTTTCCTAGGGGCCACTGAGGAGGGTATTCCCATAACTTGGAAGACGGAGGACCCAGTATGGGTTCCTCAGTGGCCACTTTCCTCTGTAAAATTGAGTGCGGCCAAAGAGTTGGTGGATGAACAGATGTCTTTAAAGCATATAAAACCATCTGTATCTCCCTGGAATACACCTATCTTTGTCGTTAAAAAGAAATCTGGAAAATGGAGATTGTTGCATGACCTGCGTGCCATAAATCAACAAATGCAGATCATGGGCCCAGTGCAAAGTGGCTTGCCGCTTTTATCATCTTTGCCAGCCTCATGGCCCATAATAGTTATAGATATAAGGGATTGTTTTTTCTCCATCCCATTGTGTGCCAAAGATAGTGAGAGATTTGCATTTACTGTTCCATCCTGTAACCATGAGGAACCTGATCAGCGGTTTGAATGGGTAGTATTACCTCAGGGCATGGCAAACAGCCCCACTATGTGCCAACTGTATGTGGGGGAAGCCATTGCTCCCTTGAGAAAGAATTTTCCAGATTTAAGATGTGTTCATTATATGGATGATATCTTACTGGTAGCTAAGAGTAAACAAATGTTAGATCAGGCCTATGAAAAATTAGTTCAATTATTAAAAAAAAAGGTTGTTTATAGCTCCTGATAAGGTTCAAAAGGAAAAGGTGGTTAATTATTTAGGAGCGAAGGTTGGACCTGAAAAGATAATACCTCAAAAAATTGAGATATAATTTAAAGACTTTAAATGATTTTCAAAGGTTGTTAGGAGATATCAATTGGGTAAGAGGCTATTTGAAGCTACCTAATTATGAAATAAGTCCCCTATATGATATTTTGAAAAGTGATTCAGCACTTAATTCTCCTAGGCAATTAACAGGAGAAGCAAGAAAAGCTTTATGTAAAGTGGAAGAAAGGTTGCAGAGTGCCTTCCTAAAGAGATGGCAGGAAGGGCAGCCCATTGTATTGTGCATATTTGCCACCTATGGTCAACCTACAGGATTATTATGGCAGGACAGACCATTATTATGGACTTATTCAAAGATTTCTCCAAAAAAATCCATAGAACATTATCCCACTGCAGTTGCTGCTTTAGCCTTGAATGGTATCCAACAATGTTTGCAGTCTTTTGGAGTTGCTCCTGCCAGTATAATAGTGCCCTATTCCAGTCATCAAATTAAGATTTTGTGTGGCACTCTAGATGATTGGGCAATATTGCAATGTAGCTTTGAAGGAGCGATTGATAACCATTATCCTAAGCATCCATTGCTATCATTTTTTAAGGAACACCCAGTGATATTCCCTAAGGTTACTTCAGCAGTACCACTTCAAGGGTCACCAAATGTGTTTACTGATGGCTCAAAGACAGGCTGTGGAGCCTATTTGATAGAAAGACAAGAGCCCGTGCTATGTCAATTTCAACCAGGCTCCCCCCAAATAGTAGAGTTGAAAATAGTAATTGAGGTGTTTAAAAGATGTCACTTTACATTCAATTTGATTTCAGATTCAGTCTATGTGGTCAACGCAGTGAAAGTATTAGAATTAGCAGGTCCTATTAAAAATAGTAGTACTGTATGTGCCTTATTACAAGAGTTACAAGTTTTAATCTGGCAAAGAAAAAGGTGTTTTTATATTCAACATATCAGAGCACATACAGGATTACCTGGACCATTAAGTGAGGGTAATGATAAAGTTGATCAATGGACCAGGATGGAATGCATTTTTTGGAGCTCATTCCTGGACCAAGCCAGACAGTTTCACCAATTATTTCATGTAAATGCAAAAACTCTACAGCAGAAATTCCATTTGTCTAGAGCAGATGCTAGACAAGTGGTTTTGGACTGTCCTCAGTGTGTGATTCATCATCATCCTCCCAGTGTGGGAGTGAACCCTAGAGGGTTGATGCCACTCAAAATCTGGCAAATGGATGTTACCCACATTTCAGAGTTTGGAACCTTAAAATATATTCATGTATCTGTGGATACCTGCTCAGGTATCATACATGCTACACCTATGAGTGGAGAAAAGGCTCGCAATGTCATAGGACATTGCTTAGAAGCCTGGGCTGCATGGGGAAAACCACAGCAGCTGAAAACGGACAATGGACCAGCCTATACGGCTCAGTCCTTTGTCTCCTTCTGCAACCAGATGGAGGTACAGCTTAATCATGGATTAACGTATAATCCTCAAGGACAAGGAATTGTGGAGCGTGCTCATCGCACCTTGAAAGAGTGTTTGCAAAAACAGAAAGGGGTAATAGGCCAAGGCCGTACCCCCAAGGAGAGAATGTCTTTAGCCTTATTTAATTTAAAACATTTGGATGCTCAAGTCCGCTCAGCAGTGGACAGACATCAGGATTCCCATGGTCCACCTAAAGGCATGGTGAAGTGGAAGGATATTTTGACAGGCTCTTGGCGAGGGCCTGACCCCATGCTAACATGGGCAAGAGGGTCTGTTTGTGTTTTTCCTCAGGATCAACAAGATCCAGTGTGGGTGCCTGAACGCCTTGTGAGGAAGATTCTTCATGAAGACCTTCCTAAGGATCCTGGTGATAGTAGCAGTGAGTATGTCAGGAATGACTGAGCCGAGATGGGGGATCCGGTCGATATTCCCAAAGCCGATGCCGGTCAGACATGATGCAACTGTGTTTCCACGCTTATTTAGCAGTAATAGAAGCTTAGGCTTACCCTACCTTCCCTTTGATGATCAGAAAAGCCCTATAGAGGGTAATAGAAATGTCAGCTTGAAGGGTAGTCTGTGCTTTTTAATGAGCTTCAATAGGTCAGATGATACAGAATGCATTAAATTGTCTCAGCAGTCAGCAGATTTTTTACCACAACTGAGGTTTGGGGGTAGGTGTGGTGATTTGTTTTCGGGCAACGGTTCTCACCTTGAAGGATGGTGGCCCACACGAGTCTCTGACCAAGACCCCCCAGACAGCCACGCTGGGGACCTTTTTGTAGAGGATCCACAGGAGAGGAAGGACCTTTTCCCTGGACTGGATGTCAGGAGCGCAGAGCAGTTTGGGTTCAACAAGATTATTTTTCCTTTAGCCCCATGATTAGTAATATAGTAAATAAGTCTTGTACAGGAATGCTTGATATATCTACTAGGGATCCTCAGCAGACTGCCACCAATCCTTTTGATTTGTGGCTTTTGTGTGGGGTAAATGGAAGTTGCATGGACTTGGGACCTGTCATTATGCTTGGGGGAGGAATTTATCAAAGAGGTAATTTTTCCCTAGGGTCCACTACCAAATTGAATCTTTCTAGTGGTAGTGGCTCTGGTACTTGGAATTCTTCGTTTCATTCTTACCGCAATAAGACCTTTTCAGCCTCAACAGTGTGTCTCTGGCCTCCTTTTCTGTGGATTGTAAGTAATGGGAGTGCATCCTTGGGTGAAGAAAAGTTAGTATGCACTCCGGGCATATGCTTTTATGCCCTGTGCTGGAATGCCACAGCCTTTCCTGTGGCTGTGGTGACTAGAATGCCTCGATATGTACCAGTTCCTGTAGAGGCCCCTTATAACATGATGCTATTCAGGCTTAAAAGAGATTTTTGCATCACTGCAGCTATTGTTACTGTCATCACTATTGCTGCTGTGGGAGCTACTGCCTCAGCTATTGCCTTGTCTAGTTCTATACAGACTGCCAATGCCCTGAATAACATCTCAACCACTGTAGCACAGGCATTGGATACTCAGACCTCTATGAATTCTCATCTCAAAGGAGGCCTTATGATAGTTAATCAACGCATAGATTTAATACAAGAACAGATTGATTCTCTTTGGCAACTAGCACAATTGGGGTGTGAGTGGAAAATGCAAGGTTTGTGTGTTACTTCCGTGCAGTATCGAAATTTTACAAAGGCTGCTAATATGTCTAGACAATTGTCAGAATTCCTCTTACAGGATTGGTCGGCTGAATTTGAAAATTTGATGAGAGAGCTGAGAGTGACAATCATCCACATCAACTCCAATCGGGTGGATTTGAGCCTGGCTACTGGTTTGACTTCCTGGATACAGACGGCTATGGGTCATCTTAAGGAGTGGGCGGGCGTAGGCTCTTTGGCGATACTGATGATACTAGCCTCTCTGGTTTGCCTATGGTGCATCTACAAGATGAGAGCCACACAGAAGCGTAATGCAGCCATGATTATACAGGCCATTGTCGCCATTGAGGCGGGCCAGTCCCCTCAGGCATGGCTCACTGCCATGAAGGCTTAAATCTTCACTGAGCATAGTCCCTGCCCACTGAGGTATTCGTTCCATGGATATTAGGGTCTGGCAAGTCAATGACGGAGTTGACGGGTAAGTCTCGGCCACCTAAGACAGGGCAGTCCCGAGTGGGGAGGCTGACCCAGAGACGGGTAAGAGTTTGAGCACCGCCCTCCTACAGGCTCAGGCCCACCATGATATCCCCAGATATGGGGATTACGAAGCCTTTCCAGGGACTTCTACCAACTTTAGAAAAAATGAAAAAGGAGGAACTGTAGAGAGCTGCGACGTGCCGCGCCCTAAAGATGGCGCCGGTTTCTGCCTTCCACTAGCCCAATGGTGAGCGCTCTCTGTGGTAAACAAGTCCATATTTGGCTAAGACCGCTGATCTGGCTTGCTTCCGCATACGTGGGCCTCTAAGATAGCACCACGTAGCTTTACTTGATTGGCTGTTCATATAGTATTTAGCCTGTGGGTTGGGTCTGCCCATGCATTCGGAAGACTGTTTTCAAGGGACCTGAATAAACTGCTTGAGAAGAGCTTTTGCGAGTTGCGTCGTCCTTGCTGGTCGAGGGGAACGTGACAGGTAATGTTGCAAGAAGAGTTAATTAAGACTGTGAATTCTCCACTATACATTCCATATTCAGTATTTTAGATAACTACTATTTGTGTGTTCAATAACTTTACACAAATCAAAAATAATTAGTCAGGTAGTAGTTACACATGCCTTTAATTCTAACACTTGGAAAGCAGAAGCAGGCAGATCTCTTAGTTCGAAGCTAGTCTTCTCTATAGATATAACTGTCCCCCGGCTCTACTGATCTTCCCCTTGATGTCGGAATGCCTGCATGTAATCTGGAAGCTCAGACGGCTGGTGAGTATCCCATCTGGGGTTCGGAACTGCTCACTGGGTATTTGAGTGGCTCAAGCCCACGGGTCCTCTCCTAGTGATAATTTCCTAATTTCCAGCTTCAATGGTTTCTGCGAGTTTGTTTTTCTGACTTTCTCACCCAGGGAATTTTATTAGTCCCTGGGTTCGCTGGGTGAAACCCAGCAGGTTCAGCCTCTCAGATTGTTGCTCAGCATCTTATAACTCTGTGGTGTTATAGCTGTTTTCCCACATTTAAAATGCATCCATGCAGGCTGCCGCCATCTTGGAAATCCCAGAAACTCAGATTTAAAAGTGTATTTCTTCTGTATTTTAGAACATTTTACAAATGGAAAAAATATATATATGTGCATTTAAATATTTGGTATCATCACTCTGAGCATACTATAATATTTACATGGATCAGAAGAGATGAACGTTGACAAATTTAAATGAGGCTCATATACCCCAGAGCAAAATCTTGAAAGCGAATTTCTGCATTAGGAATTGGCAAAACTCATTCATAATCCAGTTGGTTTCTCTTTGGCTTGGGGTTTATCATTTTCCTTTGTTGAAGATCACAAGGGTGAGAAGTCAGCTACCTTTATAAGTAATACTTTAAATTTTTCATTTATTTCAAAATTCAATCTGATTGTACATATCAAAACTGATACTTTTATACCTATATATTAATGTAAATACAGCCTTTTCCTGATTTGCTTAATTCATGAGTTTTATCATTTATGGATTCTGCATTTGACATGTCAAGTTTGTCTATGGCCTTTCTTTTTAAATGGCACTCCTGACATAGTGATGACTTTCTGACAGAAATATTTATATACAATGTACTTTGGCCATATTTAGTGAAGTTCTTCCCTCTTCTCTTCTCTCATTATTCCCATCATTCCTGTTCTTGCTTCTACTTTAGAGTCATATATATATGCATATATATGTGTGTGTATTACATATGATATATATGCACATATATATATGCATATATGTATATATGCATATATATATTCATGACTTAAAGGTAGAAGAGAGAACAGGAATGGTAAGAATGCATGTGTGTGTGTGTGTATAAAAGTAGAAGAGAGTAGAATAAATTGAAGATATATATATCATATATTAAATCTAGAATGTAAAAATTACAGAATATGTGCTCTTTTATTTGTGTGATTTGTTTTTCTATGATAAGCTAGTTTCATTATTTCTTGACTAAATGATTGTTGATTCAATATGGCATATTATATATGTGTGTATATATATACATACACACATATAATATACACAAAATATTTTATATGTTATATACATTATATATTATTAATTAATAAAAATAAGTATTTAGTTATTTATGAGTAAATAATTCTCCTTCTCTTCCTCTTATTATTCCCACCATGCCTGTTCTATATTCTACTTTACAGTCATATATATATAAATACATATCATAAATAAATTATATGTATATACTTATATATACTATATATTGTATATATAGTTTTCTATATAATATATATTATATATAAATTTAATTACTGAGAGAAATGTTACTTCCCCTTTACATGAATCAATAGAGCTTCAAAGCAAGTTTTGTTTCAATGATAGTTTGTTTGTTTGTTTCATAAATGACATTAGGAGAAACTCACAAGACACCAAAGGGCATTTGCAACTCATTCACATTCATGTGTTCAGGCGACCTAGATGATATCAGTGTTATACTTAATTCTCCATTTACAGGTGACCACTGACTGTGCGTATCTGTCCATGATACTTGGGATCGTACAGATGGACGGTTTGGGCATTTGCCCTGAATGTGTGCCTTCTGATTCTATAGTGTTAGGTGGTCCGAGTCACAGAAACACATTTCTCTCATCATTTGGAGCCTTGTTGCCTTGTTTTGGGGGCTTTTTTAATTTTTTTTTTTTTTTTGGTTTTTAGAGACTCGGTTTCTCTGTGTATACTTGACTGTCCTGGACTCACTTTGTAGACCAGGCTAGTCTTGAATTCACAGAGATCCACCTGCCTCTGCCTCCTGAGTGCTGGGATTAAAGGTGTGTGCCACCACGCCCGAGTATTTGGAGCCTTTTAATGGATAAATATTCCCTCTTCTGGCTTGTGGTACATAGGGAGATGGAATGTTCAGGCTTTGATATCTCTAGCAGGAACATTTGGACCTGAGAACATATCCTCAAAGGGGCAAAAAACAGATTGATTCACTTGCTTATCAAGAGCAACAGCAATAGGGCCATTTGTCTCAAGGGAACTTGGGCTTTCTCAAGATACTTTCCTACACCTGAATGGAGGGGTCTGAAGATACTCCTCCAGAAAAGGAAGGTTTGGGCATATGGAGAGTGTGTTACATGTCATTCATCATGAGGATGTGAGTTTGAATCTCCAAGACCCATGTATATATATATACCTTGAGAGTGTAACACACATTGGAATTTTAACACTCTTCTGGGAATGTGGAAGTGGAGAAAGGAGAGCTTCTGAAAGTCCTTGGTCCAGTTGGCCTGCATTATGCCGAGGGAAAAACCACATATGTAAACAAACTCTGAAATTACTACCTTCCTTGACTCATTTAAAAATGTTGAGGTATGTTGTCTTACATTTCACTCACAAGTCTCTGATACTTCAAACATATTTAAGATTATAATGGACTTGGGAAATAACTTAGTGGTCTAGTACTTAGTAAGCATCCATAAGGCCCTGCAGGTAAGTGTGACTCATTATTTACTTTGCTTTTTGAGATTATAATTCTATTATTTCTCCCTTTTTCCTCTCCCAAACCTTTGCACAAACCTCAAATTGTTCTCTTTCAAGTTTATTTTCTTTTTCATTAATAGTTGTTACATATATATGTACACACACATATGTATATATATGCATATATATACTTCAAAACACACAAATACACTCTATACAGACTGTATAATATTGCTTGTATGATTTAAGGGCTGAGTGTATATTTCAGTGGCCAAAAGCTTACTTCATATGTTCCAGGTTCTACATATAAAAGTAATCATAGATTTCTTTGGTTGTCACTATGATGAAACATGGGAATTATGAAACACACCTTGAATTTCATAAATAGATGAAAGTTACTAATATTCTCTTTCTAATGATATTTTCACACTCTTTGGTTCATTTCATTCTTCCTTCTGTGATTTCTTCTAATTCTTTCCTTAATTTCATGTAGTGCACTCAGATTATTCCCTAATCTCCTGTCTACTATGTTGAGTAGAACTTTAGTTGGCTTAGTTGTGATGTACTATAGCCAACAAATTCTAAAATATTTATTGTCTGATCTATACAGAAAAACAAAATCCAACTACTTCTTAGATTTTTTTCTTCTTTGCTAACCCCCAGATTATCAAAAGACATGAAATAATTTGATAATATTTAGTTTGATGCTTCATGGTTCAAATCATTTTGATAGTTTATATTGATAGTGAATGTACATGTGGTGGTTTGAATGAGAATGTCTTCCAGATGATATATGTTTGAATATTTGGTTCCCACTTGATAGCACTGTTTGAGAATGATTAGAACATATAATTTGGGGGAGATGGGTCACTGGAGAAGTACTTTGCAGTTGCCAAAGACTGATGCTATTCCCAATTTTCTCTACCTCATAGTTGTAGATTGAGATGTGAGCTCTCAGCTTTTCCAACACTCAGCCATCATGGACTCTAATCCTCAAAACCATAAGCAAAATTAAGTGGTTTATTTAACAAGTTGACTTGGTCATGGTATTTTTAAGAAAAATGACAAGGTACTACATAGAAGATACAGAACTGATGTTATGAAATTTGCAGAGGATATGTGTGTGTGTTTTCTTTTCAAATTGATATTCTGTTTCAAATTAATTTTTTTCCTTTTTCTTCAATAGTTGTTATATATATGTACATGTATGTACACATGTACATACATATTTCTATATAGATAAATATACTCTGCACATATTATATAATATTACTTGTACAATTAATGGGATGTGTTTATATCTCAGTGGCTGAATGCTTGTAAATATGTTGAAGGCCATACATGTATAGACAGTCATTCCTTTTATGGTGACATTATGATAGGAATTATGAAGCACTCACTGAATCCCACAAGTAGAGAAATTGTTTCAAGTGTATTCTAATTTGCAGGTGAGAATGTGTGTGTGTCTGTGTCTGTGTGTGTGTATATTCTTTTCAAATTGTTAGTACACACAGACATACATATATTCTATGGATTGGGGACTAGATAAAAAATAAGCAATATAATTAAATCCATATATTTTACACTAAGACTGGCTATTAAAAGTTGTTTCAGATTAACTTCATTGCCATATATCGTCATCCCAGGAGAAAGAGAGGATAGAGATGAGGAAGAGGGAGGGAGGGAGGGGCGAGAAAGGAAGGAGGGAAGAGACTTTGATTGAGATGTAATTTGAAAAAATTAATTAAATAAAAATAAATAAATAACAATAAATAAATAAATGAATAAATAGAAATTCAACCACACAAAGACTTGACATCACTTGTTTTTAAATAATCTTCTTGACAAAGCCACTCAATATGTCTCACATAAAACAGAAAACTCTTTAATTATGAGAATTATAATTTACCCTAGCAATGTCATAAAAATGATTAATTATTTTGAGCAATCAATTTTACAGATAATTATAGTTCTTTATTTCAACTATAAAAAAGAAAGCTTTCAGATAAACTAATGCATAAAATGTGAAGACAAGTCACTCAACAAAAATAAAATCAACATTGAAATATTCCTTTTGACACAGTTAGTTAATATCTGCTTATTTTTGCTGAGTAACTTGTAATTGTATTTTTAAGTTCAATTGACTCTTAACACAGCAATGGAATTTTAAACAAACACCATTTGAAAAACATGGTATATTTAAATTGTTTCCATTTGGAAAATTCACTTTTGTGAACTTTATGATGTGTTTTACTATCATAAGTGCTATAATATATTAGAAAGATGTATTGTGGACTAAAATAGAGAAAAAATTAAGCACGTGAAGGCCCAAGGCAGAGTTCTATTTAGGTAGTCCTCTTTCAATCAGGATTATAGCTATCCAAATGTAAAACTAATTCAACCAATATTATAGATTCATTCTGAAGATCTAACCAGATTCATAGCAAAAATACCTTTAAATAATATGAATTTCTTGAGCTTCATGTATTTTGAAATGTTCTGTATTATTATAAACTATATAATATGCAATGGGCTAGATTACATATACCTGCTGTGTGTAGTTAACATAAGTCAAAGCCTGAAATAAGAAAAGTAAGTCTGAGAGTGACATGAAGGTAAGAGTGGAGAAGTGTTTCAGAATTCCTCATTTATTTATAGATAAATTAAACATTCCAAATTGTAGTAATATATTCTTATAATTTGAAATATGAGTCCTGTGATACAGCAGGAAACAGTGCTTTCTGAACAGGCCTGGCCAGATGATTTTCATTCCCGGATCCCATGTAAAGGTGAAAAGAGAGAAGTGACAAAAAGAAAAAAAAAAAAAAAGCCATCAAAACCAGAACAAAAAAGCCTGTCATCTGATGAACACATGTAAACAAAAGCATGTGTCCCTCCTCACACATGTTATGCACACACATACACACACACACACACACACACACACACACACACACACACACACAATGATACCAAGTAAAATAAAAAATAAAATAAAATTGAATTACTTTAATTTTATATGAACAACTTGTTAGTGGGTATTAAGGCATTCAAATTAGAATTTCAATATTTTTGCTACCTGATTTGAAAATATGTTATGGTGTTCAATATAGTGGTAAAGGAAAAATCAACATTAAAAGTGTATTTTAAAATTCTTCTTTTTATTTATTATACATAATAAATAAAAGTTTTAAAGTTAACTATTTGTATATTTTGTTCTTATTTGTGATCAGACTTGCTAAATTGTCAAACATCTTCTGCCCTAATATTTTGACTGTTTTAAATCAACCTTCATTTATATATTTTTCTTTATGTTTAAAACATACACAACTGGTATTACATTAGATTTTAATATCGTCATGTAGAAATAGACTATTAATCATAACCATGATGTTTAAAAGTGACTTTCTTATTGTTCCAATTCGAAAATAAATATAAGGCAGTAATAATATTTCAACATGCCAAAGTTCTACTCTAATAATTTACCTAAAAATAGCATGAAAAATAAACAAAATGGGTTTTGGAGATGCTTCAAAATAATATAGGAGACATCAACAGCCTAGAAAATTGAGGAATTTTCTAATAGATAAAGCATATTGAAGTCAATTGCCAACAAACTCATCATTTTCTGTTACTGAACATGGGTTAGGAAGCCAGCTGATCCATAGCTGTGCACATTGTCCAGCTGATCTGTAATTTGACACATTGCCCAGCTGATCTGTAAGTGTACACGTTCTCCAGCCTATCTGTAAGTTCACATTCCCCAGCTGATCTGTAAGTGTACACATTCTCGAAAAGAAGATTGAACCTCACATCATTCAAGGAATGACTGGAACAAAAAATGTTTGTAGTCTTAAGAAATGGAAAATTGAATGCCATCAGTCCAGCAGATTCAGCT